>JAJOZX010008364.1:0-27500 GCA_023014485.1 Bathynomus jamesi | reverse complement strand
GCATTGGCTAATGTGAAAACGAGTTACAGTCCTCAGGAAAAGGCGGAGGCAACGAAAAAAAGTCACGAGACAGCAATATGAACATTTGTTTTACTTTGGTAAATTTAATTTAAAATTTTTTTTCTAGAGACCGGACTTATGGGATACCCTGTATATAAACAACTTTAAGCACGTAAGTGGCCACGTCGTAACACCGCTTCTCGTTTGATCAGCGAGATTATGCGACGTTGGCTCTGTTTGGTAGTTTGTTGAGGGACCAGATTGTCCCCTAGATGGTTTGAGGTCCCAGGTAAAGGTGTAGGTCCCCTCCGTGACATGACTTTTGCTGTCACGGAGGTTAAAAACCACCAGACATTATTCCTTAATTAAAACCGTAATTATAATTGGAAATTAATCCTCTTCAGTTAATTTTAGAGGCTTCAAACAAAGGGGGTTACCCCCACCCACGTTTTACCATCAAAACGAAGACCTTTCACCTATTGAAAAATATCTGCCCCCAACCCCCATTTCATATATATATAATCCAAACTTTGTGTTCTATTTATACACAACTTGTATACTATTTAAGAACTATTGACTATTCATGTCAGAAACAAAGTGAGAAGCCATCTTAAATTACTCTTTCTGGACTAACAACCCACTGACCAAATTCAGTAAAACGCACAACCAACCATTTCTTATCTGGAACAACACAAACATACGTAAATAAACAATAAACTATAAATACATACGTAATAAGGGTCAATGTTCTTCACGGTGAATGCTATCTTGTTCCAAATACGTCTGACCAATATACTTGTGTGTGAGTAATATATATATATTATATATATATATATATATATATATATATATATATATATATATATATACACAGGGTGTCCAATAAGTCCGGCATCATAGGAGAAATTCATATTTTTCTGTTTCTACAGGCCATAATGTCTGTGAGCAAGGAAGAACGAATCCAGATAATTCTACTCATAGGAAATCGGAGTCAAAGAGAGGCCGCTGCTGAATTTAAGACTGCATCCAGACTGCGAGCCAATAACAGAGTTGTGTTTGCAGACTTGTCGCAAAGTTTAAGGAAACAGGATCCAAAGAAGATAAACCACGCAGTGGACCTTCAAGGAGGTCTACTGACGATGATACAGCGACTGCTATCCTTGCTCGTTTTAGCAGAAGTCCCAATAAGTCTCTTCGGCGATTGTCCGCCGAGACGGGAGTGTCGAAAAGTAGCATCCATCGCATTCTTCAGGCTCACAAATGGCATCCATATAAACTTCAGATCCTACAGAAATTAAGTGATGATGATCCCGACCGGCGGATGGAATTTTGGGAATGGGCTACGAAACAATACATATTGAGCACGTTCTGTAAATAAAAGGTTTTGTTTTGCCTTTTTTAATTTTTTTTCCTATGATGCCGGACTTACAGGACACCCTATATTTTTATATATATATATATATACACAAACTCAGAATGGTCCCCTGAGAAACTTATATGTTAAACACAGACTGTGCATGGGACAAGGAACTCTTCTGGGAAAATTAAATCCACTATAGTCCGAATAAGTAATGGTAAATGACAAATTTTTTCTTTGATTTATTCAATCCGACGTGAATGCAACGAGTCTTTTATTTATATAGAGGTTCTGTATGTAGTGGGACTAGGCTTGCTTTAAACCCTAGATCCATGTCCCAAAGCTGGATCCTGTATGCTTTGCAGATAGCTGGTGAGGGAAGCTATATTTATGGGACCTCTTTGCGAGAGACCCGTTGCCCACGTCGGGCTAGCATCATGAAAAAGAAAAACTATGGTATTTGTCATTTACCATTACTTATTCGGACTATAGTGGATTTAATTTTCCCAGAAGAGTTCCTTGTTCCATGCACGGTTTGTGTTTAACATATATATATATATATATATATATTTCATTGAAATTCGTTGCGATAAAAGCTACCAAAATTGTATAATACCAAAAATTAAGTATTGCCTTTTTTGCAAATCTAAAATTTTAGTTAAATTTTCTCAAATGAAATTATAAGTATGTATATACACACACGCGCACACCGTCCGAATTGTTCATTCTGACGAAGGTCAAGCTTTTCACTCCGGCTTAAACCTACAGTTTAACTTGGAATCCGAGCCACGCCCCACCAGCATCCCAGCGTCTTAAACACAAGGCTACCCAGGGTACCCATTTATCTACCAACCACATTTTATTGTGTGGAAGGGTGAACAGCTGGGTTTTGCTGCGCGCCGCCTGCCGTCACCGGGTCTCGATCCCGGGGCCAATGTATTCGTAGTCAGCCAGCGATGCTAAACACTATCCTACCGAGGCGTATATATATATATATATATATATGTGTGTGTGTGTGTGTGTGTGTATTTTTTTTTTTAAATCCGAATCTGTTGATGCCCATATTTAGGGTATAATGAACATTTTTCCCTAATTCTTTTTATGTGGGTATAGACATCATTACTCCTTGAATACGTTGTTATGAATGTGAAATTTACTGTGGGGTTGGTGTTCTTTGTATTGATACACGAAAACTTTAGTATGTCGAGGTACATTACATAAACATGACGGATAAAAGTTATTTTGCAATCGTGGAACGTTTTTGTTGAGTTTTTGGGTTCACAAAAAAAGAATAACTTTATAATTAGGAGAAATGAAGTCTACAAAATTCAAAAACTTCAGACGTAGTTCAAATTAATATAGTAATAAGTCATGTTAGATTAGGTTAGTAATTATGGAGTAGTCTCCAAACTGCGTCTGGATTCTGGACTTTACTTTGAAATCTGCCGGGCAGAACGCAATTCCAATTTAGTGTGTGTCGCGGTCATGACGTAAAATTACTTCCCGTAGAACATAGATCAACTACAACGAAGTTAAGTTGTGGTTGGATAAGTGACTATCATCTGCATCCATATGATGTCGCGACTTGTTGTTCGGTTCTAACGTAGAGTCGTAGGTTTTGTCCGTCGAATAACCTTTGCTGTTACGAAGAATATTAAAGAACGCTAAAATTACACGCACCCAGTTCGAAATTAACTTCCAAACATGACTTAATCCTAAAGTATGATTCATGTGAGTGACAGCATAATACATTTAAGTGACGTTATTTGAGTTTAGATTATTATCTCGGAGATGTTATAGTGATTGTAACAAAATGTTAATTACTATTTCATTTTGTGTGGTAGATTCTCATAAGTGTTTCGAGTAAAGCTAAATTTTCTTTCAAAGATTCATTTTTCCCAAACCTTTTTGATCATTATACAGGAATATTAAAATATTATTAAAATATATTAGTTACCCATAGAATGTTTTCATATAATGAAATAAAATTTTATAACTTAAAATTTATATTTTTAAAGAAATATTTTCTTAAAATTCTTTCAAATACATAATTAAACTGCATTCTTCAGTTTCTTTTGTAATTTGTATATATGATTATTCACACATTAAGTACTAAAAAAAATCGAATTTATGAAATTATCTTAATTTTGAAGCCTTCCTTCGGGGAGTCAAAAAAAAAAAAATGTCAGTGCAGCTCTTCCTTCCGCCTCCCTTCACTATAACTTTGAACCATGTAACATAAGCCAATCGACAGCTGACATTGTTTGGTGTTTGAAGCAGTGTTAAAAATGCCACACATCTCACATGCCGAATATGTAGATATGGTTTATGTCTACGGTTTTTGCGATGGAAGTGCAACAGCTGCTGTTGCAGAATACCTGTATCTGATACCATTCAAAATGCCACTGTTTAAACATTAAATGTTAGAAAGAGTAATTGGTTTCTCTTTCTTGATTACCATTAACAATGCTTTTGTATTTGTAGATTCAAACAGCTCTATCTCCGTAACCATTGAGAATCAGACACATGTTCATATGAACTTTTTTTCTCACAATGACAGATATTATCACATCCCGAAGTATTGACCTTTCCTCCAAAAACACCCTGTATATATTTTTCGAAATTAGCCGTCTTATTAAGTTTTTGTTAATATTTTTCAGTTTTACTATAAAAAGTGAAAATTTGAAATTGCAGACGCGGTTCGGAGACTGGTCAAAGTATCGTTAAAATACATAGTTATGCTGGATTAAGTTCGTAAATTATGAATTCCTCTCCAAACTGCATTTGGGTAATCGTTCGTTTTACCCCTGCGAGTCGATTTTGATATGAGAATAGGTTTTTCTGTTGTATTTTGGGGTGTTTTATTCAAATCTGACCTTCATTTCGGTACTTGTAGGTTATCTCCCCCCCCCTCCCCCGAACCAATTTTGACAGAATATTTTCGTTAAAAATAAGGAAAATATCACGACTTAACCTAACCAATTATCAAGGGCGTATGGTTGATCTATTACTATTTATAACAGTTTCTGGAATAGTATTTACTATTTCATAAAAGCTGCCAAAAAGAATATAGCACAGGCACTAGAAATTATTTTTAATAAATCATTGATATGTACTGAAATTCCAGAGGATTGGAAGAAAGCAAATGTGGCTCCAATCTTTAAAAAAGGAAATAGAAACTTGGCCAAAAACGACAGACCCATCAGCCTCAGTAGTATAGCCGAAAAAGGGGAGAGTGCAAGAATGTTGCAGGTTATTATGTAATGTTGCAAAGGGGGGTTGTTGCAAAGGGGGGTGGGGGTGCAAAAAAAAAGAAGAAAAAAAAGGAAAAAAAAAGAAAGAAAGAAGAAAAAAGTTCCCCCAAAGGGGGGATGCTGCAGGTGCAACAAGGGGGGTCATGAAACTTGGAGGCGGCGTTATCCCCCAAGAGAAAGGAGGAGAGAAAGGAGGAGAGGTGTTCACCTGGCAGGAGCCAAGTGCACACTAAGACTTCAGCCGAGTTGGCGTTGTTTTATAGGCTCCTAATCAGCCAGTTGGCTGAGCCAAGGAGAGAGAGAGACAGCTGAAGGAGAGAGAGACCTGAAGAAGAGAGAGACGCCTGTAGGAGGGAGAGACGCCTGAAGGAGAGAGGAGAGGTACACATGCAGGAGGTACACACACATACGCACACATGCAGGAGGTACACATGCAGTAGTTACACATGCAGGAGAGAGAGAGAGAGAGGAAGGAGGGAGAGAGACGCCTGTAGGAGAGAGAGAGAGAGCTGAAGGAGGGAGAGAGACGCCTGTAGGAGAGAGAGAGAGAGAGAGCTGAAGGAGGGAGAGAGACGCCTGAAGGAGAGAGGTACACATGCAGGAGGTACACACACACATACGCACACATGCAGGAGGTACACATGCAGTAGTTACACATGCAGGAGAGAGAGAGAGCTGAAGGAGGGAGAGAGACGCCTGTAGGAGAGAGAGAGATGAAGGAGGGAGAGAGACGCCTGTAGGAGAGAGAGAGAGTAGTTGCCTTTAAGGCATATTATTTTCGTTTTCCTAACCTAAGAGGCCACTAAGGGGTTTACCAAAGGGCCAGAAAGAGAAGGACCAGAGGTCCTTGCTCGGCTGGAGCCGAGCTGGGAATGAGTCTTCACCAGCTTCTCGATCTTTTATAAGCCTCTATTCTGGCTGAGTTGCCAGATAGCGCAATGTGTTCCAGATAGCGCCATGTGTCCCATTAATCATCTATTGTGCAACACAATATGACGATAGTTATTCCAATTAAATTCTGTTTAAATACACCTTTATTAATTGCATACCTTTCCAGTTTTTTTTGCAATGATCGGATTGCTAGATATATTATTATGTTATATATATATATATATATATATATATATATATATATATACATTCTTTTCTTATGTTAGGTAATATATATATATATATATATATATATATATATATATATATAATTCATTTTATAACATTTAATTTTAGTTTAGAAGCAAATGTAACATTAACTTCATTGAACTTAAAGAAACAAATAACATAGTTTACTTTCGAAAACCTAATAATAGAAAACTTCATTTTACGGTAAACTATGTTATTTCGTTTACTATAATTATACAGTCTTTTAAACAGCTTATGATACATATATATATATATATATATATATATATATAGTGTAGATGAAGCCAATTAAATTCTACTTATTAATAAATAACTTTTTCACACAAACTACATCTTAACTGCAAACACCTTGCACATCAATTCTTATTATCATTATTATTATTATTATTATTTCTACAATGAAACGGGGTCGGGTCGAAGAACGGGTGAGAGATCTTCCCCCCAATATATATATATATATATATATATATATATATATATATATATATATATATATATACGAGTAACAACTCATGCACACACACACACACACACACACACGCACACACACACACACATGAAAGGCAGAAGCTAAATCAGTTCGAATCGTGTCCCTAGAGACCTTTTTCGTTCGAATCGTGTCCCTAGAGACCTTTTTCGGGTCGAGGGATTATCCTTCTACAAGCTATTCGAGCAGAAATCACCACTGACTTCAGATATTAATATTGTCATTGTTATTACTTCTACAATGAAAATATTTACGCGTAATTTGTATGGTGTCATATAGAAATATAATGATATATATATATATATATATATATATATATATATATAGTGTAGATGAATCCAATTAAATTCTACTTATGGCAGAGTTTGTTTCTAGTGAGAAAGGAAGCCTATGTTCTTAGTGAATGGGTTTTATATGTAAGAGATCAGCAAAGCCCAGCTGTTCATCATTCCACATAATAAAATAAAGTGGTTGGCAGATAAACGGGTACCTACGTGTCCTAGTGGTTAAGACGCTGGGGCTGTTGATGGTTCCACGTTAAACTGTAGGTCTAAGGTGGTCATTACACATAATAAAAGAAAGTGGTTGGCAGATAAATGGGTACCCTACGTGTCCTAGTGGTTAAGACGCTGGGGCTGTTGATGGTTCCACGTTAAACTGTAGGTCTAAGGTGGTCATTCCACATAATAAAAGAAAGTGGTTGGCAGATAAATGGGTACCTACGTGTCCTAGTGGTTAAGACGCTGGGCTGTTGATGGTTCCACGTTAAACTGTAGGTCTAAAGTGGTCATTCCACATAATAAAAGAAAGTGGTTGGCAGATAAATGGGTACCCTATGTGTCCTAGTGGTTAAGACGCTGGGCTGTTGATGGTATTCAAATAACGGGGTATGCTTGTATGAGTTTACAATTACATCATTATTGCTCTGCATTACGCAGTATATGCGGCTTAATAATATTTCACCGCTTAAAGTATAAGGTAACCTGTACTCGATATGAAGGGCATTCATATCGTTCAGTACTATTTTTGTTCCCACTTTACAAAAATGAAACACCAAATAATTGTCCCCCGAGCCTCATCTATATATCTAATAAACGAATAAACAACTCGCGCGCACACACACACACACACACACACACACACCTGTGTATATATATATATATCATGAAAATCAGGAAAATAACAAACGTGTATTAATTTAAATGAAACTAACATACGAGCCTCATTCCCCAACCCGGCTATATGTATATATATATATATATATATATATATATATATATAATAATAACGAATAAACAACAACACACACACACACACACACACATACACACTTCCCGGAATTTATTAACCGGATTGAATAAAAGTAAAGGCAACTTTCAATATATTTTAGTAATATAACAGAATTAACAAAGTTACCCAATAAATATTTCGTTAGACAGAAAATGAATTTTTATAAGGGAAGCCCAACTAGCTATGAATATATCACCAAATCAAAAATAATAACAAACGCTTTATTTACGTTTGTTAAAAAAAAAAAAAAAAAAATATTCGTTTTATTCTTTCCTTATTGATAACTTATTTAAACTAACACATTTATTATCATTCCACTTGACAACCAGAACTTCTCCCCGTGTGACAAATGAATAATTATAGTAACCTCTGTCTTGTTTTTTCTGGTCTACATTCTTCAAGGGACAATCTTGCAACCTATTTTCTCTGACAGTACCTGTGGCTCTTATTCCATGCATTTGTAAATGCACAAGTAAGTCTCTGGAGGTGAACAAATTATCGAAATATACACATGATGAATATTGCATTACTAGTCCTTCAGTCATGCTGAGAACTACCTTTGTTCCTAGATTCAATTCGTCATTTGGCTGCCCTGAAGATTTTCCACAATACAAATCAAATTTGTAACAGTATCCTGAAGCTCCACATAGAGCCCAAAGTTTATATCCAAATCTTATTGGCTTTCCTCTAATAAATTATTTCAAGGAATGATGACCATAATAGCCAACCATCATTTCATCTACTGATACATTTTTTTTTTTTTTTCCATGACTCCAAATTGCTGAAACGAATTGTTAATTTTATTGAATAAAACTCTTACTTTGAAGCCCCGATCTCCTTTGCATTTTTCAGCTTCAGAACTATCTGTGAAGTGTAAAAGGCTCTTTATTTCAAGAAATCGATTCGGGACAATGCTCTTTTTACAATATCAATGCCCAAGTCTTCTTCATTTGACCAATAATGTCCTTCAGAGGGCAATCGATGGTATCCTGTGAATAACAGTATTCCAAAAAATTGCTTTCATTTCATCCATGGACACAGTAATACAGCACTGAATAGAAGCTATTTATAAAAGAAAATGGGCTTTTGGTACAACTTGCATAATTATGATAGAGTCCTAGTCCAAACGTATTTGTCACACAGTTTACAAATTAGTTGACAAATTTATGAAAAAAGTGTGTGGAAACCATTCATGTGCAAAAGTCTTGGTTTGATAAAATATGGTAAATGTGGTACACAGTAGCTCTTTAGTTAATTTCAAGAAAAATTTAGACACTTTCATGAGTGAAAGAGATAGTTTGTAGATTGTATATCGTGTATATCCTTAGTTTCAGTTTTGTAGGCTCTTTTGGTGGATGTAAATAGTTGTATATTAATTAGCTAGTTTGAGGGTCTTCCGGAACGCTTCCTGTGGACATTCTGAACAGTTCCATCGGCTTCAAACTTATCTCTAATTCGAGTGATGGTAAGTCGCGTTGGTGGATCTGTTTGTCTCGTCATGATATACATTAATATAGTGATAAAATACTTAAGATTGTCCATGATCACGAGATTCACATTTTCAGTCGTAGGGTATGAGTAATCGACATGGTGTAGCATGACGTAATGCCGCTTGTCACACCACCCATCCGCAAGACTCATTATCCATACCTGCTGCTTCTCTTCTGCACGCGTTGTTTCTTTTACTTTACGGTATATGTGAGACTTTATAAAGTTTAGCTCTGCAGCATACTTCAGCACATCGTCAGTGCAACGAAAGCCTTCAATGGTCTCACCAGAACATCCGTAGAGTATTTGTACATCTTGGAACTTCACACAATCCAATGTGGTTTTAAAAGAGGCATAGGGGGGGAATAGGAAGTTTTTTCGGTATCCACCACATCCTGGCACTTTGCTGAATACCATTTCATAAACGTTGTACAAGCAATATTAAAGGTAGCCATTTGAATACACGTCTGATTTTTCTTCTGAATACACGTCTGATCTCTCGGTCTTACTGCAGTCGACTGACCACGCAGGGAATCACAGATAGTAGCATGACTCACGGTCTTACAGTGGGCGGAGCTTAGAATTTTCGCCTGTGCACACACAAAGGAGAAAGTGAAACGCTAATTGAAACATGAGTTATTTAATAAACGAGATATTCAGTTAACACAAGAAATAACAGAAAACACAAGAAAAAACAAATGCTTAGATTTGGTGATCACAAACAACAGAAACCTAAAGAAACCTGTACTCGATATGAAGGGCTTTCATATCGTTCAGTACTATTTTTGTTCCCACTTTACAACCTGATGGTAAGTCATCTTTAAATACGTCTAGAATACAATCAAAAGCACGCACAAAGAGTTCATCGTTAGTTACATTATTAAACACAAGTTTATAAACACGCTTTTCCAATCGAGGGTTTATTTCTACCGACCCGAACTTTTCAATCGTGAACACGTCTTCACTCAACATAGCGGCAATTGAAATAATCTAAATCGTTACGACAACTGCGCATTATATAAAGAAATAGTTCTTCAGGATAATTTTCACGAACTAGGCATATTTTATAATGTTTTACTAAACATCTTCACACACCGGCGCACTATTTGAGAGGAACATATGCTCATATTTTTCCTTTCTGCCCGTCAAACGATACTCATCTCTAAAGTCTGTTAAAAACTCACGCAGGACACTAGCCACAACCTCACTACGAACCTCGTCATGATATACATTAATATAGTGATAAAAATACTTACGATTGTCCATGATCACGAGATTCACATTTTCAGTCGTAGGGTATGAGTAATCGACATGGTGTAGCATGACGTAATGCCGCTTGTCACACCACCCATCCGCAAGACTCATTATCATACCTGCTGCTTCTCTTCTGCACGCGTTGTTTCTTTTACTTTAGACTTTATAAAGTTTAGATCTGCAGCATACTTCAGCACATCGTCAGTGCAACGAAAGCCTTCAATGGTCTCACCAGAACATCCGTAGAGTATTTGTACATCTTGGAACTTCACACAATCCAATGTGGTTTTAAAAGAGGCATAGGAGGGGGGAATAGGAAGTTTTTCGGTATCCACCACATCCTGGCACTTTGCTGAATACCATTTCATAAACGTTGTACAAACAATATTAAAGGTAGCCATTTGAATACACGTCTGATTTTTCTTCTGAATACACGTCTGATATCTCGGTCTTACTGCAGTCGACTGATCACGCAGGGAATCACAGATAGCAACATGACTCACGGTCTTACAGTGGGCGGAGCTTAGAATTTTCGCCTGTGCACACACAAAGGAGAAAGTGAAACGCTAATTGAAACATGAGTTATTTAATAAACGTGATATTCAGTTAACACAAGAAATAACAGAAAACACAAGAAAAAACAAATGCTTAGATTTGGTGATCACAAACAACAGAAACCTAATACTTTAAAGAAAGCATTCTATTAAATACTTTTAGCCTATGTTCACGAATTAATACCGGTTTTAAAATAGATTCGACAAGAAGACCGGCTGGACTGATTTTATAGAAATTCAAGGATTCCAAGTTGATCACGAGAGAAGTTATGTAGTCATCTTCCATGCTGCAAAATCTCGTCGTTAGCCTGCCTGCTCAGAGCACCGACAAGAGGTAAAATCGAATCCACATCAACACAAAATTTTAGTCGCTAAAATAACAGCCTGAGTATTGTTCATGTTCTACAGTAAATTATCTTTGATTCGTTTTGATAAAATTGAGTAAACTGCAGCCTTTGTTTCCTGATCAGAAACTCTCCGTCTTTTTTTGGTATGGTGCAAGGCTTCGTTGCAACCATATTCACTGCACGAGTCTACTTCACAGTCGTTGCCTTCTAATCTAGATTTACACTCTTCACTAATGCATTCGATGGGTGAATAATCATCTTGGTTGATATTATTGACACCACATTCGAGAGGGCTCACTGGGGTAACGGACACTTCAGGTAATGGCGCGGACGCTTGAGGTGGGTCGGGGACAATCTCCTCAGGTTGCCCTTGTGGCGGGGCAAATATTGTGTGGGGTTAATTATGTGTTGCTTCTAAGTAAACAAAACGGGCCTTATGTAACACAGTGGCAATTAATAATGATTTATGCAAAGATGCACCAGCTCTTCTGGAACGTCTGGATGCAATTTTACCGAGCGATATATTTATCAACTTGTATGCTTCAAACCCGTTTGGAACGTCAGATATCATGTTCACCACCTAGGAATTGGTCAAGGCACAGAGAGCTAACTAACACGACTCTATCCTCTATTACCAATCTTGTAATGAGTTAAAGTGAAAGTTTCGCCTGCCTTTATACAATGTCGTTCTGACGTCGTTATCAAGCTCCACACAGGGAACTTCCAGGAAGTAACATGAATCACCTTGCTGTTCTTTCACCTGTACAAACGCACGCACACACACACACACACACACACACACACACACACACACACACACACAAAGGAGAAAGTGATACGTTGGTTGAAACATGATTTATTTAATAAAAGAAATATTCAAGCTATATATATATATTTACAAACGTGTAATAAATAAGTTAACAACAGACACATCAATGATTATATTCAAGACATATTTACAAACGTGTGATAAATAAGTTAACAATTGAATTTCTGTAACCCGAGAGACGACAGACGGAGTCATTACAAGCTCGGCTCCGCCGAGCTTGTAATGACTTCGTCCGTCGTCTCTCGGGTTAACATAATTTCATTTGTTAACTTGTTTATTACACATGTTTTTAAATACAGGGTGGGCCGTAAGTTTCCATACATAGGAAAAATTAAACGTTTGTTTTTATGTTTCAGTATCTTAACATGTTGCAAGAAGAGATTTTCCCATCCATGCTAAACGAGGAAGGTAACTTCCCAGTTTACTTCCAGCAAGATGGAGCTCCACCTCATTATGGTCTTCACGTGCGTCGGTATTTGGATCAGCAGTTTCCGGATGCTTGGATTGGTCGGCGTGGTCCTGTGGAGTGGCCTCCCAGATCCCCAGATCTCACCCCCCTTGATTTCTATCTTTGGGGGCACTTGAAGGCCATGGTGTATCAGGAAAAGATACGAGACATAAATCATCTAAAGGAACGTATCACCAACGCCATTACAAGCATAACGTCAACTGTGCTAATGCGTGTTCATCAACAGTGGGGAACACGTATTGAAATGTGTTTTCAAAACAATGGCAACCATGTAGAGCATATTATATAAATAAAAATGGTTGTCCATAAAAAAATGTTTATTTTTCCTATGTATGGAAACTTACGGCCCACCCTGTATATATGTCTTGAATATAATCATTGATGTGTCTGTTGTTAACTTATTTATTACACGTGTTTGTAAATATATATATATAGCTTGAATATTTCTTTATTAAATAAATCATGTTTCAACCAACGTATCACTTTCTCCTTTGTGTGTGTGTGTGTGTGTGTGTGTGTGTGTGTGTGCGTGCGTTTGTACAGGTGAAAGAACAGCAAGGTGATTCATGTTACTTCCTGGAAGTTCCCTGTGTGGAGCTTGATAACGACGTCAGAACGACATTGTATAAAGGCAGGCGAAACTTTCACTTTAACTCATTACAAGATTGGTAATAGAGGATAGAGTCGTGTTAGTTAGCTCTCTGTGCCTTGACCAATTCCTAGGTGGTGAACATGATATCTGACGTTCCAAACGGGTTTGAAGCATACAAGTTGATAAATATATCGCTCGGTAAAATTGCATCCAGACGTTCCAGAAGAGCTGGTGCATCTTTGCATAAATCATTATTAATTGCCACTGTGTTACATAAGGCCCGTTTTGTTTACTTAGAAGCAACACATAATTACCCCCACACAATATTTGCCCCGCCACAAGGGCAACCTGAGGAGATTGTCCCCGACCCACCTCAAGCGTCCGCGCCATTACCTGAAGTGTCCGTTACCCCAGTGAGCCCTCTCGAATGTGGTGTCAATAATATCAACCAAGATGATTATTCACCCATCGAATGCATTAGTGAAGAGTGTAAATCTAGATTAGAAGGCAACGACTGTGAAGTAGACTCGTGCAGTGAATATGGTTGCAACGAAGCCTTGCACCATACCAGAAAAAGACGGAGAGTTTCTGATCAGGAAACAAAGGCTGCAGTTTACTCAATTTTATCAAAACGAATCAAAGATAATTTAGAACATGAACAATACTCAGGCTGTTATTTTAGCGACTAAAATTTTGTGTTGATGTGGATTCGATTTTACCTCTTGTCGGTGCTCTGAGCAGGCAGGCTAACGACGAGATTTTGCAGCATGGAAGATGACTACATAACTTCTCTCGTGATCAACTTGGAATCCTTGAATTTCTATAAAATCAGTCCAGCCGGTCTTCTTGTCGAATCTATTTTAAAACCGGTATTAATTCGTGAACATAGGCTAAAAGTATTTAATAGAATGCTTTCTTTAAAGTATTAGGTTTCTGTTGTTTGTGATCACCAAATCTAAGCATTTGTTTTTTCTTGTGTTTTCTGTTATTTCTTGTGTTAACTGAATATCACGTTTATTAAATAACTCATGTTTCAATTAGCGTTTCACTTTCTCCTTTGTGTGTGCACAGGCGAAAATTCTAAGCTCCGCCCACTGTAAGACCGTGAGTCATGTTGCTATCTGTGATTCCCTGCGTGATCAGTCGACTGCAGTAAGACCGAGAGATCAGACGTGTATTCAGAAGAAAAATCAGACGTGTATTCAAATGGCTACCTTTAATATTGTTTGTACAACGTTTATGAAATGGTATTCAGCAAAGTGCCAGGATGTGGTGGATACCGAAAAACTTCCTATTCCCCCCTCCTATGCCTCTTTTAAAACCACATTGGATTGTGTGAAGTTCCAAGATGTACAAATACTCTACGGATGTTCTGGTGAGACCATTGAAGGCTTTCGTTGCACTGACGATGTGCTGAAGTATGCTGCAGATCTAAACTTTATAAAGTCTAAAGTAAAAGAAACAACGCGTGCAGAAGAGAAGCAGCAGGTATGGATAATGAGTCTTGCGGATGGGTGGTGTGACAAGCGGCATTACGTCATGCTACACCATGTCGATTACTCATACCCTACGACTGAAAATGTGAATCTCGTGATCATGGACAATCTTAAGTATTTTTATCACTATATTAATGTATATCATGACGAGGTTCGTAGTGAGGTTGTGGCTAGTGTCCTGCGTGAGTTTTTAACAGACTTTAGAGATGAGTATCGTTTGACGGGCAGAAAGGAAAAATATGAGCATATGTTCCTCTCAAATAGTGCGCCGGTGTGTGAAGATGTTTAGTAAAACATTATAAAATATGCCTAGTTCGTGAAAATTATCCTGAAGAACTATTTCTTTATATAATGCGCAGTTGTCGTAACGATTTAGATTATTTCAATTGCCGCTATGTTGAGTGAAGACGTGTTCACGATTGAAAAGCTCGGGTCGGTAGAAATAAACCCTCGATTGGAAAAGCGTGTTTATAAACTTGTGTTTAATAATGTAACTAACGATGAACTCTTTGTGCGTGCTTTTGATTGTATTCTAGACGTATTTAAAGATGACTTACCATCAGGTTGTAAAGTGGGAACAAAAATAGTACTGAACGATATGAAAGCCCTTCATATCGAGTACAGGTTTCTTTAGGTTTCTGTTGTTTGTGATCACCAAATCTAAGCATTTGTTTTTTCTTGTGTTTTCTGTTATTTCTTGTGTTAACTGAATATCTCGTTTATTAAATAACTCATGTTTCAATTAGCGTTTCACTTTCTCCTTTGTGTGTGCACAGGCGAAAATTCTAAGCTCCGCCCACTGTAAGACCGTGAGTCATGCTACTATCTGTGATTCCCTGCGTGGTCAGTCGACTGCAGTAAGACCGAGAGATCAGACGTGTATTCAGAAGAAAAATCAGACGTGTATTCAAATGGCTACCTTTAATATTGCTTGTACAACGTTTATGAAATGGTATTCAGCAAAGTGCCAGGATGTGGTGGATACCGAAAAACTTCCTATTCCCCCTCCTATGCCTCTTTTAAAACCACATTGGATTGTGTGAAGTTCCAAGATGTACAAATACTCTACGGATGTTCTGGTGAGACCATTGAAGGCTTTCGTTGCACTGACGATGTGCTGAAGTATGCTGCAGAGCTAAACTTTATAAAGTCTCACATATACCGTAAAGTAAAAGAAACAACGCGTGCAGAAGAGAAGCAGCAGGTATGGATAATGAGTCTTGCGGATGGGTGGTGTGACAAGCGGCATTACGTCATGCTACACCATGTCGATTACTCATACCCTACGACTGAAAATGTGAATCTCGTGATCATGGACAATCTTAAGTATTTTTATCACTATATTAATGTATATCATGACGAGACAAACAGATCCACCAACGCGACTTACCATCACTCGAATTAGAGATAAGTTTGAAGCCGATGGAACTGTTCAGAATGTCCACAAGAAGCGTTCCGGAAGACCCTCAAACTAGCTAATTAATATACAACTATTTACATCCACCAAAAGAGCCTACAAAACTGAAACTAAGGATATACACGATATACAATCTACAAACTATCTCTTTCACTCATGAAAGTGTCTAAATTTTTCTTGAAATTAACTAAAGAGCTACTGTGTACCACATTTACCATATTTTATCAAACTAAGACTTTTGCACATGAATGGTTTCCACACACTTTTTTCATAAATTTGTCAACTAATTTGTAAACTGTGTGACAAATACGTTTGGACTAGGACTCTATCATAATTATGCAAGTTGTACCAAAAGCCCATTTTCTTTTATAAATAGCTTCTATTCAGTGCTGTATTACTGTGTCCATGGATGAAATGAAAGCAATTTTTTGGAATACTGTTATTCACAGGATACCATCGATTGCCCTCTGAAGGACATTATTGGTCAAATGAAGAAGACTTGGGCATTGATATTGTAAAAAGAGCATTGTCCCGAATCGATTTCTTGAAATAAAGAGCCTTTTACACTTCACAGATAGTTCTGAAGCTGAAAAATGCAAAGGAGATCGGGGCTTCAAAGTAAGAGTTTTATTCAATAAAATTAACAATTCGTTTCAGCAATTTGGAGTCATGGAAAAAAAAAAAAAAATGTATCAGTAGATGAAATGATGGTTGGCTATTATGGTCATCATTCCTTGAAATAATTTATTAGAGGAAAGCCAATAAGATTTGGATATAAACTTTGGGCTCTATGTGGAGCTTCAGGATACTGTTACAAATTTGATTTGTATTGTGGAAAATCTTCAGGGCAGCCAAATGACGAATTGAATCTAGGAACAAAGGTAGTTCTCAGCATGACTGAAGGACTAGTAATGCAATATTCATCATGTGTATATTTCGATAATTTGTTCACCTCCAGAGACTTACTTGTGCATTTACAAATGCATGGAATAAGAGCCACAGGTACTGTCAGAGAAAATAGGTTGCAAGATTGTCCCTTGAAGAATGTAGACCAGAAAAAACAAGACAGAGGTTACTATAATTATTCATTTGTCACACGGGGAGAAGTTCTGGTTGTCAAGTGGAATGATAATAAATGTGTTAGTTTAAATAAGTTATCAATAAGGAAAGAATAAAACGAATATTTTTTTTTTTTTTTTTTTTAACAAACGTAAATAAAGCGTTTGTTATTATTTTTGATTTGGTGATATATTCATAGCTAGTTGGGCTTCCCTTATAAAAATTCATTTTCTGTCTAACGAAATATTTATTGGGTAACTTTGTTAATTCTGTTATATTACTAAAATATATTGAAAGTTGCCTTTACTTTTATTCAATCCGGTTAATAAATTCCGGGAATGTGTGTGTGTGTGTGTGTGTGTGTGTGTGCGAGTTGTTTATTCGTTTATTATTATTATATATATATATATATATATATATATATATACATATAGCCGGGTTGGGGAATGAGGCTCGTATGTTAGTTTCATTTAAATTAATACACGTTTGTTATTTTCCTGATTTTCATGATATATATATATACACACAGGTGTGTGTGTGTGTGTGTGTGTGTGTGTGTGTGTGCGAGTTGTTTATTCGTTTATTACATATATAGATGGGGCTCGGGGGACAATTATTTGGTGTTTCATTTTTGTAAAGTGGGAACAAAAATAGTACTGAACGATATGAATGCCCTTCATATCGAGTACAGGTTACCTTATACTTTAAGCGGTGAAATATTATTAAGCCGCATATACTGCGTAATGCAGAGCAATAATGATGTAATTGTAAACTCATACAAGCATACCCCGTTATTTGAATACCATCAACAGCCCAGCGTCTTAACCACTAGGACACATAGGGTACCCATTTATCTGCCAACCACTTTCTTTTATTATGTGGAATGACCACCTTAGACCTACAGTTTAACGTGGAACCATCAACAGCCCAGCGTCTTAACCACTAGGACACGTAGGGTACCCATTTATCTGCCAACCACTTTCTTTTATTATGTGGAATGACCACCTTAGACCTACAGTTTAACGTGGAACCATCAACAGCCCCAGCGTCTTAACCACTAGGACACGTAGGGTACCCATTTATCTGCCAACCACTTTCTTTTATTATGTGTAATGACCACCTTAGACCTACAGTTTAACGTGGAACCATCAACAGCCCCAGCGTCTTAACCACTAGGACACGTAGGATACCCGTTTATCTGCCAACCACTTTTTTTATTATGTGGAATGATGAACAGCTGGGCTTTGCTGATCTCTTACATATAAAACCCATTCACTAAGAACATAGGCTATCCTTTCTCACTAGAAACAAACTCTGCCATAAGTAGAATTTAATTGGATTCATCTACACTATATATATATATATATATATATATATATATATATATATATATATATATATATCATTTATTTCTATATGACACCATACAAATTACGCGTAAATATTTTCATTGTAGAAGTAATAACAATGACAATATTAATATCTGAAGTCAGTGGTGATTTCTGCTCGAATAGCTTGTAGAAGGATAATCCCTCGACCCGAAAAAGGTCTCTAGGGACACGATTCGAACGAAAAAGGTCTCTAGGGACACGATTCGAACTGATTTAGCTTCTGCCTTTCATCGTGTGTGTGTGTGTGTGTGTGTGTGTGTGTGTGTGTGTGCATGAGTTGTTACTCGTTTATTATTATATATATATATATATATATATTATATTGGGGGGAAGATCTCTCACCCGTTCTTCGACCCGACCCCGTTTCATTGTAGAAATAATAATAATAATAATAATAATAAGAATTGATGTGCAAGGTGTTTGCAGTTAAGATGTAGTTTGTGTGTAAAAAGTTATTTATTAATAAGTAGAATTTAATTGGCTTCATCTACACTATATATATATATATATAATATATATATATATATATATGTATCATAAGCTGTTTAAAAGACTGTATAATTATAGTAAACGAAATAACATAGTTTACCGTAAAATGAAGTTTTCTATTATTAGGTTTTCGAAGGTAAACTATGTTATTTGTTTCTTTAAGTTCAATGAAGTTAATGTTAAATTTGCTTCTAAACTAAAATTAAATGTTATAAAATAAATAATATTATATATATATATATATATATATATATTATTATTATATACCTAACATAAGAAAAGAATGTGTATATATATATATATATATATATATATATATATATATATAGCATAATAATATATATCTAGCAATCCGATCATTGCAAAAAAAAACTGGAAAGGTATGCAATTAATAAAGGTGTATTTAAACAGAATTTAATTGGAATAACTATCGTCATATTGTGTTGCACAATGGATGATTAATGGGACACATGGCGCTATCTGGAACACATTGCGCTATCTGGCAACTCAGCCAGAATAGAGGCTTATAAAAGATCGAGAAGCTGGTGAAGACTCATTCCCAGCTCGGCTCCAGCCGAGCAAGGACCTCTGGTCCTTCTCTTTCTGGCCCTTTGGTAAACCCCTTAGTGGCCTCTTAGGTTAGGAAAACGAAAATAATATGCCTTAAAGGCAACTACTCTCTCTCTCTCTCTCTCTCCTACAGGCGTCTCTCTCCCTCCTTCAGCTCTCTCTCTCTCTCTCTCCTACAGGCGTCTCTCTCCCTCCTTCAGCTCTCTCTCTCTCTCTCCTACAGGCGTCTCTCTCCCTCCTTCAGCTCTCTCTCTCTCTCCTACAGGCGTCTCTCTCCCTCCTTCAGCTCTCTCTCTCTCTCTCCTACAGGCGTCTCTCTCCCTCCTTCAGCTCTCTCTCTCTCTCTCTCTCCTACAGGCGTCTCTCTCCCTCCTTCAGCTCTCTCTCTCTCTCTCTCTCCTACAGGCGTCTCTCTCCCTCCTTCAGCTCTCTCTCTCTCTCTCTCCTACAGGCGTCTCTCTCCCTCCTTCAGCTCTCTCTCTCTCTCTCTCCTACAGGCGTCTCTCTCCCTCCTTCAGCTCTCTCTCTCTCTCTCTCTCCTACAGGCGTCTCTCTCCCTCCTTCAGCTCTCTCTCTCTCTCTCTCCTACAGGCGTCTCTCTCCCTCCTTCAGCTCTCTCTCTCTCTCTCTCCTACAGGCGTCTCTCTCCCTCCTTCAGCTCTCTCTCTCTCTCTCCTACAGGCGTCTCTCTCCTCCTTCAGCTCTCTCTCTCTCCTGCATGTGTAACTACTGCATGTGTACCTCCTGCATGTGTGCGTATGTGTGTGTGTACCTCTCCTCTCTCCTACAGGCGTCTCTCTCCCTCCTTCAGCTCTCTCTCTCCTGCATGTGTAACTACTGCATGTGTACCTCCTGCATGTGTGCGTATGTGTGTGTGTACCTCTCTCTCTCCTTCAGGCGTCTCTCTCCCTCCTTCAGCTCTCTCTCTCTCTCTCCTACAGGCGTCTCTCTCCCTCCTTCAGCTCTCTCTCTCTCTCCTACAGGCGTCTCTCTCCCTCCTTCAGCTCTCTCTCTCTCTCTCCTACAGGCGTCTCTCTCCCTCCTTCAGCTCTCTCTCTCTCTCCTGCATGTGTAACTACTGCATGTGTACCTCCTGCATGTGTGCGTGTGTGTGTGTACCTCCTGCATGTGTACCTCCTGCATGTGTACCTCTCCTCTCTCCTTCAGGCGTCTCTCCCTCCTACAGGCGTCTCTCTCTTCTTCAGGTCTCTCTCTCCTTCAGCTGTCTCTCTCTCTCCTTCAGGCGTCTCTCTCACCTTGGCTCAGCCAACTGGCTGATTAGGAGCCTATAAAACAACGCCAACTCGGCTGAAGTCTTAGTGTGCACTTGGCTCCTGCCAGGTGAACACCTCTCCTCCTTTCTCTCCTTTCTCTTGGGAGATAACGCCGCCTCCAAGTTTCATGACCCCCCTTGTTGCACCTGCAGCATCCCCCCTTTGGGGGAATTTTTTTCCTTTTTTTTCTTTTTTTTTGCACCCCCAACCCCCCTTTGCAACATTACATAATAACCTGCAACATTCTTGCACTCTCCCCTTTTTCGGCTATACTACTAGCCTCACCTCCATTATTTGCAAATTACTCGAAAGTATCATTAGAGGTAAAGTTACTGAGTTCCTTGAAGAGTGCAACCTTATAAATGATAGCCAGCATGGCTTTCGAAATGGAAGGTCCTGTCTAACCAACTTGATTGAATTTTATGATGGAGTCCTTTTGCATTTGGACAATAAAGAGCCAGTAGATATAGTATAGTTTGATTTTGCAAAGGCATTTGATACTGTCCCTCATGCAAGATTGTTGGTAAAAGTTAGAGCCCATGGTATAAGAGGTCATATAGCTGATTGGATAGAAGAATGGCTGAGAAATAGAAACAGAGTTCATCTAAATGGAAATAAGTCTACTTGGAGACCCGTATTGAGCGGAGTCCCACAGGGGTCTGTTCTGGGACCTCTGCTTTTTGTTGTCTATATAAATGATCTAGAGAAGGGCCTATCATGTAAAACCTCAAAATTTGCTGATGATACAAAATTAGGCCATAATGTTAAGTCAGTAGCAGGAGCAATGACAATACAAAAAGACAGCGTAACAGCCTGGGCAGATAAGTGGGAGATGAAATTTAATGTTGATAAGTGCAAGGTTATGCATGTTGGGCCAAAAAATCCAGAATTTGAATACAATACAATATGAATGGAATTTGGATTTAAAAATGATGATAAAGAGAAAGACTTGGGTGTCACTGTGACAAATGAACTTAAACCCTCAAATCACTGTATGGTAATCAGAAATAAAGCAAATGCTAGACTCAATCTCATGCAGAGACACATTGAATACAAATCACCCAATATTATAAAGCAACTATACATTTCATATGTGAGACCCCTCCTCGAATACTGCATTCAATTTAATAGTCCCTATTTGATACAAGATATTGAGAAACTGGAAAGAGTACAGAAACGAGCAACAAGAATGATCCCATCTCTAAGACAATTGACATATAAGGAGAGACTGGCGTATCTAAGCATGTTCTCATCAAAAAGGAGGAGGTTAAGGGCTGATATGATAGAGGTGTATAAAATGATAAAATGGTTGGATAAGATAGATTTTGAGTCTCTTTTCATTAAAGATCACAATAATCAGACTAGAGGTCATAGTATGAAATTATTTAAGCCAAGATGTAGAACAAATTTAAGAAAACATAGTTTTACAAACAGAGTAATTAAGTTTTGGAACAGTCTGACAGAAGAAGTGGTGACCAGATACGCTTGATTCTTTCAAAAGAAGGTTGGATAGTTTGATGTCTGCAAGGGACATCTGGTGATGGTGTTTAAGCCCATTTTTGTTGCATGAATGGTACTAGTTTATTTCATATATATTATGTGCATTTGGGTGATAGATCCCACAGCTCAACACAGGTGTTGTGGGATATAGGGAGGCAGCATCTTGGGTTAGGGGAAACTCTCTGTCCTTACACACCCTATTTAAAGAGATTCCTCTGTCGAGCGGTGCCCCCCATAGTACTGTGAGGTATTGAAAAACTCATGATCTTCGCTTGCCCCACAAACACCTTTAAATGGGAGACCCAAATTGGTGCACACACATTTCTACATTACTGTACAGTCTTTACAGCCACACCGACACTTTTCCTCTTAAGTATATATATTGTAATGTATATGGATGTAAATTGTGACTTGGTCCGCATTTGATATGGACCGTGACTTATTTTTGGTTGGCATGGTACTGGTATTGATGGGTACCATAATGAAATTAACTGGATCTTTGGATCTGATATATTTGCATGTCAGTTATAAATAGATATAGTGTGTAACATATTTGTGGATAGTAGCCTGTTATGACTTTGATCCGCTGGATCCAGAGATTCTATCTTTAGTTTTAAATTGATAATTAATTAGTTTTAAAATGATACTTAATTAGTTTTGTAAAAATTGGTTATTGCCAATGTACAGGCAGTTTTTACATAGTGGAGCCACCTCGATGGGCCGAAGTGGCCCCTAGTGTGCCCACTATAAAAATTTCTTATGTTCTTATAGATCAACTGTACGCCCTTGATATAATTGGTTAGGTTAAGTCGTGATATTTTCGTTAGTTTTAACGAAAATATTCTGTCAAAATTGGTGGTGGTGGTGGGGGGGGGAGTACCTACAAGTACCTTAATTTCTTGTGCAAATGAATTATCGAAAACCCGGTTAGGTCAGCTGTACGCCTTTGCAATGATTGGTTAGGTTGTCGTGATATTTTCATTAGTTTTAATGAGAATATCACGAGTTAACCCAACTAACGAAAATATCACGACAACCTAACCATTCGTCAAGGGCGTACAGTTAACCTAACCGGGCATTCAATAATTCATTTGCACAAGAAATGAAGGTCAGATTTTAATAACACGCACCAAAATACACCAAAAAAACGTATTCTTATATAAAAATCGACCCGTAGAGGTAAAACTAATTATTACCAAAGTGTGTCCAAAATTACGTTTTCTTTGTTTTGGGATTTTTAAAGAAAACGGTTGTTTTAGGATATTAACAGGCATTTATGAGACTGAAAAACTGGAGAGTGTATCAAGATTTAAAGAATTGTGGCACTAAAGATAATGTTTAATGTGTGTGCCTGTAATGTACACTTTAATGTTATGTAATGTACAATTTAAAGGCTCGATAGCTTACGTCATTATGTAGTCTGTTTATATCTCACATACCCTGTCCCTAGGCTAGGCCGAAGGTGATTATCCTAGTTTAGCCGCTTCTATTAGTCAAATTTGTGTGAATTCAATCCTAAATATTCTTTGGAGCACATTCTTCTTTTGTAATTCCTGTACATTTCTTCACGAGTTTTGGTTATCCCTATATAAGTTAAATATTACCAAGTAGCGTAAGTGATGCGATGGACTATACTTTAAAAGGAGTATAGAAACACACCTGCATTTATTGCTGGGGACTCATGAATATTAAAAGATCATCGAAGTGTAAGTGGGGTGCTCCTATAATATCTCTTTCCATTTTTAAAGGGGGTCTGATAAGTTCTGAACGGCCTGTAATATTTTTTAACATTATTTGTTTTTTATTGTCCAGTTTTAATCGAGGATTTCAAAAATAACATTCATGTTTAAGAGAAACAAATAGTGAGACACTTATATGCAATTTAACAAATTTAAAATATATATTTTTAAACCGTATTGGGATCTTTTTGGTTTGACAGCCGGCGGAAAAAAACGAGTCATGGCTACCGGACCGTCAAATTCTAGAGTCTACCAACTGGGTTAGGTTAACTGAATGCCAGTTAGGTTAACAGAATGCCCAATTAGGTCAACTGTACGCCTTTGACGATTGGTTAGGTTAAGTCATGATATTTTCGTTAGTTTACTGTCAAAACAAACTAAAATATCATAACTTAACCTAACCAATCGTCATGAGCGTACAATTGACCGAAAACTTTCAGGGATTTTGGAATCTTGAAGCGTGTATGATATTCTCTAAACTAAAATGTATAACTGCCTCACTATTTGTTTCTCTAAAACAGGGGTGGGGAAACCCTCGCCCGCGGGCGAAATTTCGCCCACGAGCTAATTTCAATTCGCCCGCTTAGGTATTTATTATTTACTAAAAATTATTTATTTACAGCCCAGCAAATAGCTTTTTAAAATACATCTTATATAAAGCTTAAAATTTGCCAGACGCCCGCGGAGGTGTTTATGTTATCGATTTTCGCCCTTGGTACTGAAAAGTTTCCCCACCCCTGCTCTAAAACATGAATGTTATTTTTAAAATCCTCGATTAAAACTGGACAGGTTTGAACAGGTTTGACACTTTTGTGTATTGTATTTGTTGGTGGATTAGTATTTTTTGTTAGTGTGTGTGTGTGGTTTGTTTTACGAATGAAATAACATGTATCATTGTTAGGGAAAGTAGTGTAATAGGCGGTGTAGACATATTTTGAAGCGTCCCATGGATTTGGTTGGCGTTCCACTAAAAACGTAGAATATTCTGGCTGGCTGCCATTTTTTACTGTGATTTTGTCCTGAAGTTTCAAATGAATTTGTTAGTTGGGAATATGTGAACCACAAACCTTGAAGAAGTTGACTTTTAAAGTCGAAGCTAAATAGTTGGAGCTATTGAAGAATAGGGACCCCAGCCTTCTTTAGTTAACTTTATAAGGCTAACTAACGAAAATATCATGACCTAACCTAACCAATCGTCAAGGGCGGACAGTTAACCTAACGATTGGTTAGGTTAGGTCGTGATATTTTCGTTAGTTAGCCTTATAAGCCTAACTAAAGAAGGCTGGGGTCCCTATTCTTCAATAGCTCGAAATAGTTTAATTAAACTGATTTTAACATTTTATACATAGTGACAATAAATACAGTAATTTATGGGGGTAACTTGCGTAAAATGTAAACTATGCTACGGAAACACTGTTCATAAAGTTTTGGTTTGTTTACATGCTTATTATTTCGCGCAGTGGAATTAACACGGAATAAAAGAGTCACCATTTAGGTCACCTTATATTTTTATGAAATAATAATAATGATCGGTTTTGATTTTGTGAAAGATACATTTGATGGTCAACTGTAATTTCCATTTTATAATATTTAAGTTAAATTTTATAACGTATCTTGGATTCTTGGTATTTGGCAAGAATAGGTTTAATTACGTTTTGGTATAGTTTAGGGTAAAATTTTAAAAACTCGGGAATGGGAAAGAATCCAAGATAGATGAACGATCTTTAACAAAAAAGGTAAGAGTTGTAGTTAGTATGAAATAAGTGTGAACTATTTTTTTAATTATTACAACGTTTGTATTAAATAACCTGTAGCTGCTGTTGTGGTAACAACTATTTACGTGGTTTGTAACTGTGTAATGTCATTTGCATTATTTTAAGATTGTTGCAAAAGAGTGATTGCTTTAATTTGGTGATTATAAATATTGTTATATACAGGGTGTGTATAAAGTAACACGATTGAAGAGACAAATCCGATTTGTATTAACGCGAGTAAACATGGACAAGTAATATTTATTACATGTACGTTATAACGACTGTATATTCGATTGCTGTTTACGAGTTAAAATAAAAGTTGAAACTAGTTTAAACAATTCCAATCAGATTAGTCTCTTCACTTGCGTTACTTTATACACACCCTGTAGAACGCCGGAGTTGAGAGCCAACTCATCGAGAACTCCAACGTTTGAGAAGTTTTAATCCGGAATACTCCTAACAGTTACTTTATACAAAGCTTTAGCCATGCTGTTAGTAGGGTTTGAGTTGGGTTTCGGGCTTTTTTTTATTTTCATTTGTATTGATACTTGTGTATACACATGTTTCTTTAGGCTCATAATTATTGAACTCGTTTAATACTTTCATTGTCCTCTAGGCCAGGGACAGAAATATGGTATCGCGTACTGTGCATAAATATTTGTATAGTTTCCCGGTATAGTTCTAAGTTGAGACTTCAGAAATGCTTCACGAATAGCATTAACCTTTGGAGGATTTCTTGGTCTACCGGGGCATTTCCCCTTTTTCACACTTCCTTCTGGAGTGAACTACTTCAACCACACTCGGATAAGATTTGTGTGTGGCGCTGGTTTGTATAATTCACGCTTAAATCGTGTATGGGCTGTACGAATCGATCCACATTCATGAACCCACCTTACGGGGTTAGCCTTCTCTTCAACAGACGCCATTACAATTTAAAGGCAGGCGAAAATATAATAAAAACAGATGATGTACAATCTTGTTTAAAACTATCGCATTTCCATTGTTTAATTTTTTATACAAAATAACTTGCAACATTAATTAATCAAATGTAATTTTTTTCAGATATATCAGATCAATGAAGTTTTCTTTTTTGCACAACTCACAACTTACTACGTGTGTGAGTTCACATTTTTAAGTGTGAAAAGTTCAATGCGTATATGTATGTATAATTGGCTTTTAGGGTTGAACAGAATGACAAGGGTAAACCTTAAGGTCTTGTAGTGCTGAGAAGATTTCTTATTTAATGGTTGTTTTATTGATTTGAAGTCGCTGGAGCTCATTTACGGTATCGTGGAAATGCTTTAGGATACTGACATCTATTCAGTCTGTTAAAAAATGAAGGTGGTCTTTGGTATCCAAAAACATCAGTTTGGGTATGCCTCTGTGCGTGCCAAGGTCCACATATGACTAAGATCCGCATGCATCTTTGTAATTTTATGGAACGCAATTGAGAAGTGTATTACCATATCTGATCTACGAAGTTCTTGCAATAAATCCTATATAGCTCTATTATGAAGTGTTTATGACCATTTTTTAATTTGTTCGTTCTCCCTTCTCATCTTGCGCGGAATGTTCTTCTATACAAGCGTCGTTCTTTACGTTAATTATACTGCGTGTTGTTTGGAGTTGAAATATATATATATATGTATATATGTGTATATATGTATGTATATATATATATGTATATGTGTGTACTGTGTATATATATATATATATATGTATATGTGTGTGTATATATATATATATATGT
>JAJOZX010008363.1:0-181988 GCA_023014485.1 Bathynomus jamesi | reverse complement strand
ACTCTTCTGGACTATAGTGGATTTAATTTTCCCAGAAGAGTTCCTTGTTCCATGCACGGTCTGTGTTTAACATATATATATATATATATATATATTATATATATATATATACACAAGAGTATATATTTTTTTCAGTAGTGTGCAAATTCATTGCAGAATTCCACGAAATAATTTTGACTGACTTATGATTGAATGTTTTTGAGAACTTATCATTTCTCATTCACTTTCTTGTGTTTTGGGTGAGGGACAATTCAGTATTCACAGAATGGCAGACGAATATTGCAATAGTTACAAACATGAACGTAATCACATGTAAGGGCATTTATGTGAAGACATTGACTGAGAGGTTGATAAGGCCTAGGTAGGTCAAGAATAAATGAATGAAATATATTAACTTAAATGGTTCCAAAGAAAAGAGGTATAAAAAAATTGAAGGTTATTCAATAATTACTAACCACAAGAAGATACTAACATAACATTATTCAATTCAGGCAAAAACATTAATATATGAATGAACATGGCCAAACAACAATTATATGGCATAACATTAGACACGCCGCACCATATAAATGTCTTGCAGACTGTAAATTCCTTATTATTATACGAAACAACCGATACTGAAGATATCAGTGTGAGGATTCAGTAGTCAAGGTATGGAAAATGTGGAAGGAATCAATTTACTATGACGTCTTTGTCTATCAACTAATGCAATATATGTAAATTCATAAGTAATACGTTTAGTCTCTTAGTTCGGATATATAAGTCATTATAGGGAGTAACAAGAGAAAATGAGTTATAAGGACACATTAGTAAGGAGGTTATGACCCTGGTACAAGTGTGAGTGAAACAGTAAATAAGTATATACAATAGTACTTAATAAATTTCGTGCAATACTCATTAAAATTTCTAATGCCTTACAAAACTTCTTAAATGAATTTAATGTGAAACAAAGGTTGTTTAAAGTCTCATCATTTGCGAAACCTCAAAAAGTGTACGAAATTTGAGGGAAGCGTTGAAAATATTATTAAACTGTACAATTTAATACAAATTTAAAATGAAAGCACACTTGTTAGTGTTGAGTTTGGTTACTGAAATAATGCTGCTGCAAATTTGTGGTCGAATTTTCAGTTGAAACCATTATTGCGTACCGTGTGGTCCTATCCAGTTTTGACGAAGTTATTCTTATTCCTGTGTTATCTTTCTTTGCATGAATACCTGTTGGGTTGTTGTGGTGACAGTTATTGTGCCACCACTCTCCATTGTACATTTCAGCGCAGTTTGCCTTTGCTGTCGAACAATAAAATGTTTGCATTGCAGCTAATATTTGCAAATAAGAGAACAGACACCCACATTTATAGACACAGATCTTCAAACCAAATATAGCTAATTGAATTCCACTCAACATTTACGAATGTGAGCCTCAAAGTTTTACACATAAAGGAGGTCGACGTATAATTTGATGTAAACATCGAACAAATTTGTTCACTACGAAAACGTGTCGATCGCACTTTATTCGGTTTAAAAGTTGTCCGCGTGACGATGGGTGTAACGTATTAGTCAAGAGTTCTAAGCTACGCTCAGCGTCACGCCTCTTCTCCGCAGCACGCATAAATAAAATTTCGGTAGTTTGCAATTTGTGGTGTTAGAGGTAAAAATTAATAAATAATTTTGTTCATCTAGTCAGAGGACGCTTGTACAAAATTTTATACTCTTTTGTGAAATGTAATTCAATCCACACATTTACAAAAATACCTCAGCCATAAACATTTTGAGCTTTACATGAAAAACCAGTGAGACCAAATTTGTGAAGTTAAGTTCGAACTGTAAGTGGTTCGTGAGGTTAAAGTAAATATTAAATTCTCAACAGCTGAAAAACCTTTGTTGAAAAGGTAGGATAAGCACTAATTTTGTGCAAAATTTGTGTTTACAACAAAAGACGTGGCCTAAATAAATTCTGGACCAGTCTGAAAAATGGGTAATGCAAAAAGGGAAACCTCTTTTGTGTCCATAATAATAAACCTTAAAAAGAGAAGTACAAGAATAACACACGAAAAAGATTTGACGTTAAAAATTTAAGGTGCTACTATAGCGTGATTCCTACCTCGATTCGGCGGTCTACCTTTTAATTATAGCTTCTTACCTTGTTTACTAATTGCTTGTTTACATTCCAATGTCCATCGCCCTTGACGATTGGTTAGGTTTAGTCATGATATTTTCGTTAGTTTTAACGAAAATATCGTGACTAAACCTAACCAATCGTAGGTAGACCACATACTATAGTAGCACCGAAACTATTTTTTAAATAAATAAAATTGAATAATAAATAGCATTTTATATTTATTATATTTTCATTTATACCTTGGATAGGAATCACACTCTACAGTACTGTAGTTTCGAACCAAAACGGGTAGGAATCACACTATAGTATCGAAGTCACCGGTAGGAATCACGCTATAGTAGCACCAAATTTAAAATTAAACAAGCAGACCCTTCGGCTCCCTGCCGGCTCCCTGCGGGGCTTGTGCTTCACAATCTCGCCTTCGGCAAGGGCACGTTAAAGTTACCACTTTGGGGGAGGGAGGTCATTCTCCCTCTCCCCCCAACCCCCCTCACCCCGTTTCTGAAACTTGGGGCTAACCCCCACCCCCTTGTTGCATAACCTCCTCCCCCATTACTCCATCACCCCCTCCCCAATTACCCCCACCCCTCTCCCCATTACCCCACCCCTCCCCCATTATCCCACCCCTCCCCTCATCAAAACACTCCTGATGATTAATTTGTATTCAAGGTTCTTTTCAGTTTCATGAGCTGTAAAAATTTTAAATAAAAATACATTTTCCTATTGTAGTTTTATCTGCTAATTTCAAAAGTATCATTCTTTTTTTTGAGAAACGAAAAAAATTATAATTTGCGTTCAAAGTACAAATCAAAGCGAAGCGTAGGACCTTTTATATATATATATATATTATATATATATATATGTATATATATATATATATATATATATATATATGTAAAGAACGACGCTTGTGTAGAAGAACGTTCCGCACAAGATGAGGAGGGAGAACGAACAAATGAAAAATGAGGTAACCACCCGGGAATCGAACCCGGGATCTTCCGATTGCCGGTCAGATATGCTATCCACTACACCATGGGACTCGATTATCAGATGTCGTAATTCTCCTACATATGAGCAGAAACCAATCGGAAGATCCCGGGTTCGATTCCCGGGTGGTTACCTCATTTTTCATTTCTACACAAGCGTCGTTCTTTACACTAATTATACTGTGTGTTGTTTGCAGTTAAATATATATATATATATATATATATATATATATATATATATATATATATATATATTAGGGTGTCTCTTATTTTCGAAGTGTTGATTTTTTTAGGTTGCGCCCCCTCAACCAGTTCCATTGGTTGAAAAACATCACATATAAAATGTTTTTTGGATTGAACAATTTTTAGAGGTCGCCCCCGCTTATTAAAGTTCATAAAATATAGCTATTATTTATGCAATTAATATTTGAAATTACTAGCAGTTGTCAAGTATACTAAACATATGTTTTTAATTAATTAATCATCATATTTATGATGAATTCAATTAAATGAATATATTAGAGATAATTGTCAAGTTTGTAGCTGAAAATATTGCTTGATAAGACAAGATCAACCTGTTTAAACATGTTTCATCAAGAATGCTCCAGATTATGTTGCAATTGTTTATTTGTCATCATTCAGTGTTCTGCTGTCATAAGTAAAAGGTGTGTAACTGTGTATCACTATACTTCTTTTTTGCTATTATCAGATAATAAACTATGTTATTTATATTTTTCACAATTATTTATACTGATTTTGTTATTAGTGTTTGAAAAAAATTTAATGAATTTAATGAAAAAATTAGAATTTATGCTCTTATACACATATTATGAAGTTTTAAACAATGTTGCTATTTGTCACAAAGAATTTAATTTAGTTCAATGGAAATTTTACCTGACATGTGTTTCATGATCTGTGTTTCTATCAGTGGCGTCACTAGAGGGGTGCGGGGGGTTTTTGTGCAGTGTTTGAGCAGAAATTTATTATTTTTTATAAAAATATCCCTGTAGTTAGTTATAACAACAAAAACATTTTTCGTAAGCCCAGCTTACATGTATCAATATACCTACAAGGCTAAAACTCTATGCTAATTTACTTTTTGAACCTTCTAATGCGCTCCGGTCAGAGCTGTCATTATTACCCAATTACAATGACGCTTCGAATCACGTGGTTTCGTCTGCACGCTCTACAAGCACGCGCTGTTGTTTTCGTTGCTGCTGGTGTTTTTATAGTCGCTGATTTTGTCAAATTTTCTGTTGTTTTAGCTACAATATTGTGGTAATTAGTATTTGTGAACCTATATCAATAACTTTTTTGAGAATGAAGTAGTAATTAAAGGAAAAGAAGGAGAAAAATAAAAAAAGGCTTCCGCTCAGTTGTTGCAGCCTCTGTCTTTATGATGTTGCAGCCTCAAATTTATGAGTATATTTCCATATGCATTTGTCTACAACTTCTACATTATTTGGGCCGTTATTGATTATGCAAACCTAATCCATTAATGTATCTCATGTAACGGTAAAGTTTAACGTTAAAATGAACATAATTTTGATGTAGTTCTTAAACGTTTTTACTTCGAATTCTATTGTTTTCTTACCGAATTTTCACTTTAACCACATGAAACTATGTAAATGTAAATACATTTAGGCTGTGCGTATGATATTGTAATTTAAAGGAGTAATTTTAATTTTGCTAGTTGTTTATGTCACTACTATTGCCATTACATTCAGTGATATACGGGAATTACGATTTACGAGTAACATTAGTACAAAAAACATTACTAAGGATTCTGTATGGTCTGGTACGGGAGGAGGTCCATGGGGGGGGGGTGACACCATGAGTTACCGCACTGGGTGACACCAACCCTAGTGACGCCACTGTTTCTATTTCCAATAAAATAGCAAAATATAAATTTCTACTACAAAAATATTTATTCCTTGTTTCTTAGATTAAAAAATAATAGGAATAATAATTGAGAAAAATACGTTAGATTTATAAAATAGACCAAATTAACTTTATGTCTACCAAATTTTTTTTTTTTTGTAATTTAAAAAAGTCAAAACAGTGATTTAGCCCTGCTCTACAAAACCATAACACTACATTAATATTTTGTTTTCTTATTTTGCAGATGAATACAAGAAGACCATTCTATTTGCTCGGATCTACAGTAGATGATATTAAAGGCTCAAAGCTGCCCCCATATAGGCAAGCTTTTGGTTATTTTATGCACCTCCACAGAGAGAAAAAATGACAATCCGCGATGCTCTGCGTCAATCTATTCGAGCCACAATAGTTATCTGGGATAAGGCCAATATTCCTACTCAGCAGGAACCTCGTGCCATGAAGAAGTTAGAGAATTTCTTTAACGAATGGACTTGCTTAAAGAAGCATGCTTCCAGAACAAGCCAGAGCCATAAAACCAAGGAGGCTGATTTTGTAGAGCGATTGGAAGATCTCTTTGACATCGCCCATGGAGACGCTGAGAAGCTGATCAAGAATCGTGAGGACTGGGAGTTCCTTCAACTGCAAAGACAAAAAGGTCGTCCTGGCTCAATCGGTGGTGTGGACACTGTACATCTTCACCGCACAAAAAATGCAGTCAAACGGTTGGAAGCTGAGGCAGAGAGAAAAAGAAAGTCAGAATCTTTGATGGAGGCGTCTACTAGTCAAGTTGTACTGGCTTCTTCCACATCTTCCAGCAACACTGATGAAAGTGAGAATGAGGAGGAGGAGCCCAAAGGAGCTTGTGCTTTACCAAAATCTAAGAAAAACGAGGCATGAAAAACATCATGACTATTCAGATGTCTGCTGCCCTGGATCGTACACAAATTTCCTCTAGAAAGGCAACATTTATCCTCGCAGAGGCAGCTAAAAGCTTTGGTTTGGACGCTTCAGATTACAACATAAACCAACATTCTATCCATCGCCTTCGAAATAAGAACCGAGCTCGTCATGCTAAAGAACTTAAGGAGCATTTCCATGGAGAATGTTCTATGACAGTCCACTGGGATGGCAAGATGATGGAGGACCTCACCTCGCACAAGCACATTGATCGTCTCCCAGTACTTGTGTCAGGACCTGGTGTTGAACAGCTGCTTGGTGTCCCCAAAATCCCAAACTCAACTGGAGAAGCACAAGCTGAAGCCGTCTTTAACTGCCTGAATGAATGGGGAATTACAGAGAGAGTAAAAGCAATTTGTTTCGATACAACAGCTTCAAACACGGGTCAATATAGTGGAGCCTGTGCTCTCATCGAAGCAAAATTGGGACATGATGTTTTGTACTTGCCTTGTAGACACCATGTTTTAGATTTATTGTTGGGAGCTGCATTTGAAGCAACATTGGGATCTACATCAACTGGTCCAGAGATATTGATCTTTAAGCGTTTTCGTGACAATTGGACTTCTGTTGATCAAAGCCAGTTCCAAACAGGTGAGACAGACACGATTACTAAAGAAGCAATTATCCAGTCTAAAACTGAACTAATTCAGTTTGCTAGATCCCAGGCACCTATGCTACGGGATGACTATCAAGAACTTTTGGATCTGTCCATCATCTTTCTTGGAGGTGTCCCCAATAAAGGCATCAAGTTTCGTGCACCAGGTGCCATGCATCGAGCTCGCTGGATGTCCAAAGCGCTCTATTCTATCAAGATGTGGCTTTTTCGAAACCAGTTCAAGATGACTAAGACTGAAGAACGAGGAATTCGAGATCTTTCCCTTTTTTCTGTTCTCATCTATATGAAGGCTTGGACAACATCCTCACTCCCTATTGAAACCCCATTTAATGACTGGCTCCTTATGAGGTCATTGATTAATTATCCTAACAAAAAGATTTCTGATGCAACTAAAAAAAAGCTCTCTAACCACTTATGGTACCTGTCTGAAGAAGCAGTTGGTCTTGCTTTCTTTGATGAGCGAATTACTACAGATGTAAAGAAACGCATGGTAAAGGCATTAGAAGATGAGTCCACTGATAGACCACCCAAGCGTCCTCGGATTCCTGAATCGACCTTCTGCTCTGGTGAAGGACTACACCAACTTGTTACAAGAAATACTAGAGAATTCTTTACTAAGCTGAATTTGCCAGAAGGATTTCTGAACAAGGCACCCAGCACTTGGACATCCAACTGTGAATATTTAAGGGCCAGAGCTATTGTTGCAGCTCTATCTGTTGTAAATGACCGGGCAGAACGTGCAGTAGCTTTAGTTCAAGAGCTGAATAAGAAATTGACAGTGGGGGAAGAGCAGCTCCAGTTCCTGCTCCAAATTGTTGCAAAACACCGCCAGAGTCACCCAGTTCCATCAAAAACTGTTCTTCTCAAAAAATAACCATCAATGAGGTCGCACCTTAAAATACACCATATTGTATAATCATTGTATATTAAATAAATGTTGTATAAGGAAATAATGCTAATTAAAGTAATTAAAGTATGTAAATAGCACTGGCATTTTGAATTTATCTCTATATAATAAACTAATGTTTTTTTTTTTGTAGTTTTTGTAGCAATGCTTCATTGCTGATTGTATATAAAAAAAGAGCCAGGAAGGATTTTGGATAGGAGAAAAAGGAGTGGGATAAAGAAGGATTGAAGACCAAAGGATGGATTATAACAACATCAAGGATAGGTTAGAAAAGGATCAATGATAAATAAGAAGGCCTATACTTATAAAAACGAATCAAACTAAAAAAAGAAGGAAGGAATTATGTGTATAATGAGCATAATCATATGTCAGGAGCTATTATGCCATGGTCACTATATTTATTAGCCGGGGGCGACCCCTAAATATGAGCCAATTTGTGTCAAACTTTCAAGTTTTAGTTTTTATGCTAAATGGAACTATTTTAGGGGGTGCAGATAAAATAATTCAACATTTCAATTTTTGACTACCCAATAAGAGACACCCTAATATATATATATATATATATATATATATATATATATTATATATTATATATATATATAATATATATACTTTCAACCTTTCAAATGTTTCGCGCGATGATTCCTCATTTCACGAAGGTCAAGCTTGTCGCCCCTCCTCTCGAGTTGGCCTGGTGAAGTGGAGAATTGGTTTCTTGTACTCTCCACCTCACATAGTCAGGTACGCCCTACTCATCGGGGATTGTTCTGAGCCAGACGTCAAATCTTCTTTTGAAGATGTCCACCGCAGCACCACTCGTTTTCCTTAATTCTTTGGGCAGCTGATTAAACAGTTTTGGTCCTCTCACAACAAAACTATTTTCTACTTTCCACTGTTGTTTGGGGGGGGGGGGGGTTATAGAATTGAGAGTAAGATTAGGGGCTAGTTTTTCCATTATTTTCCAAGTGTAAATAATGGTGTGTATCTCTGTTACCCTTTCCAGTGAATATAGGTTTAATTCACGTAACCTTTCCCAGTAATTTAGTTCTTTGCACCCATTGATCTTGGCTGTGAAGCTTCTCTGAATCCCTTCTAGCTGACTAATTTTTTCTCTTTCATATGGGGATGTTAGGACCGAGCAGTATTCTAACTTGGATATAATAAGTGTTTTCAATAGAGGAATCATTATATTCCTTTCCCTTCGTTTAAAGGTTCTCAGTATCTGCCCAGTAATTCTCTGCTCTGTTTACCTGCTATCTTATTTTGTGTTTCACATTTCGCATCATCAGTCATTACAACTCCTACATTTTGCTTTACAGTTTCTCCGAATTTCCTCTCTCTCTCTCTCTCTCTCTCTCTCTCTCTCTCTCTCTCTCTCTCTCTCTCTCTCTCTCTCTCTCTCTATATATATATATATATATATATATATATATATATATATATAATCATGTGATCTACCATTCCCATATTCGGACGGTTTTCATGTTTGTGCCATAAGAATTTCGTTCTAATAAACGAATTTCCCTTATTTCCTCCCCAAATGCACGAAATTTGTTAAGTACTATTGTATATATCATACTTATTTACTGTTTCACTCACTCTTTTACCAGGGCAATAAACTCCTCACTAATATGTCTTTACAACTCATTTTCTCTTGTTACTCCCTCTAATGAATTACTCCTCGTATACTGTATATCCGAACTAAGGTACTAAACGTATTATTTATGAATTTACCTACAGTATATCGCATTATTTCATAGACAAAGACGTCATAAAGTAAATTATTTCCTCTCACATTTTCCATACCTTGAATACTGAATCCTCATATTCATATCTTTAGTATCAGTTATTTCGTATAATAATAAAGAATTTACAGTCTGCAAGACATTATTTATTTGGTGCGTCGTGTCTAATGTTATGCCATATAAATGTTGTTTGGCCATGTTCATTCATGTATTAATGTTTTTGCCTGAAATGACATAATGTTACGTTAGTATCATCTTGTAGTTATTAATTATTGAATAATCTTCAATTTTTGTTGACCTCTTTTCTTTGGAACCATTTAAATTAAATCACTTCATTCATTTATTCTTGACCTACCTATGCCCTATCAACATCTCAGTCAATGTTTTCACATACAGTAAATGCCCTTACATGTGATTACGTTCATGTTTGTAACTATTGCAAATGTATAACTATTTTGTATTCAAAAATGCTGTTATAAAATGTACTCTATATGTATACAAATATATGCAATATAAAGTAGGCCTCTGACTCCATCCAAATGTACCCACTTTACTTCTTTACATTCTTTGGGGAAGACCGACATAAGGCTATCTTTCTCGTATACCATCTGGACATCCCCATCGGCCCCCTTTTCATCCACCTAACCAACTTGCAATAATATCAGTATAAGAGACCGAAGAAATTAAACTAAAAACTACATTAAATTTTTGTTCACAGAGTATAAAAGTTCTTTTTCTTTGAGAATTTTACAAAAATCTGAATCTCCGAAAGCCTTTCTAGCGTTTTTGATCTTTGGGGTTGGCTTCTGGTCATGTAATTTGCTTGGAGGTGTGCGAGAGAAAACGTTATGTTCACCGATCCTTGTGTTATGATGTCTATCTATCTTTCAGATGTGTAAACGATGTCACGTTGGGTATCCAGGATAATTTCTGCGTGTTAGGGTTAAAAAGCAGCCCAAAGTTGTCATAGATATACACAGACGTGGCGCATTTTAACCCTGACAAGCAGATTCATATGTAATCTTACAACAAATATGTTCACTGTTTTATAACCGAACTTGAATGAATTTTCTATGCAGTAAATTGAAGGTAATATGAAGTGCAATACCCATTGATATCTTCTGATCAAAAGGACGAGTAATGAATCGCATTAAATCTTGATTAACTTACACAAGAGTGACTTAAGTGTAGAGTAGTGTGACTTTTTAGTGAACCTGAAGGAGACTTTAAATAAAAATAAGTGTTTGTTGTCATTTAACCTCCTTCGTAACGGAAAAGGTCATGTGACGGAGGAGACTTACAACCTTACGTGGGATCCGAGCCACGGTCCTCTTTTTACTTTAGACGTGGACGACGGTCACCAATATAACTTCTAAACAGACCCATCGTCGCTTATCTTCTCAAACAAAACGTAATAATACTCAGGATGAAGGGCTTATAAACTCGAGATCCGTCGTGAAAAGGCAATAATTTATTCAGTTAATATGATTCATTGCAACAATTTAATTTTAATCATAAATTCCTTTAAATAAAACAAATATTTAATGGGTTTATATACAAACAGAATTACCAATATAATCATTTCTAATTTTTAAATAATATTTTAACTAATTCTATCCTAAAGAATAAACGAAACAGGAAATGCGTTGCAAAATAGGAAGTAAACCTTCAACTTTTATCATAAAAAAGCTTCCCTGAATACAATAAAGTTTTTAGGTCGTTGCGCACATTTCGAGGAAGTTCAGAAAGGCGTTTCCTGATGTTCTTTAGCACCGAGTATTTACACGAATTAAGAGAGATAACTGCGTTCACTTCATGGGTGCAAATTCCATTTCGTTGGTATAATAAAGCGTCGACTTCACAAACTCTGACACTTTTATTCCTAAGTACTGCTCTACATCACCTTCTTTCTTCTACTTCCTTTATAAAAGTTATTGTTTTTTAAAATACTTTTAAATAAACGTTTTCCTGATTAAAAAAGTGAAAATGATTGTGAAATTAATTTTAATTTTGGCCTCATTTTGTTATGGGGTGAAAGGTGGTGTATTGTTTGACTCGAAGGAAACCATCAAGAGTTGCGTGGTAATACGTTTCCTATCTACCATAAAAACCACAACCATAAATAACAATGGGATTAGTTTTTATTAACAATCAAATAGGTAAATATATTATTGTTGAATTAAGAAAGAAATTATAAATATTTTTTGTTCTCAACGCTTTGTTTACCCGATAATATTTTAGGAATAGACACACATACAGATAGACATACAGATATATAAATAAGATTGGTAAACAATAACAAAAAATTAATAAATAAGAAACAGATTTTAATGAAATAACGAAGAAATATTTTTAATAAAATCTATTTAATATATTCAAGTTTTTCAATCTTCATATTTAGTTTACATTATTGTACTAAATCCAATGTAATAATTTAATCATGTGTTAAATATAATATAATAATTTATCCATAGGTACGCCATCTATATATTATTATTATTATTATTATTATTATTATTATCGACGCTGAACAAACTGTGGTGAAGATAGAAACTTAAATGTGATTTGTAGGCCCTGTTTGGGCATGTGGGTATGTGGGTGCAGTCTACTTATTTTTATTATTTTACGAATCAACTTTTATTTTTTTGAACATTCAAAATATTCATTTGTTATTTAACAAATAACATGACAGTTCAACGTGACACAAATTGTAATCTTTTAATATTTATTTAAACATTAAAATATTACAATTTTTGTTATGTTAAACTTTAAAGTAAATTTGTTCCATACAGAAAAAACATCGTTTTAAATTTCAATTGTTCCATTTGAAAGGATTAAGGCGATTTCTTGATAAATGAATTTTCCATATTAAAATGTTGACAAATTTGGAATAATTTATATTTGGAAGCCAATATAATTCGTTTAAAATCAATCCTGAAAGGAAATATTTTGAACTGCTTCTGAGATCGTCCCAGCATCAGTTCAGAAAAAGAAACGAATAATTTTTGAAGAAACATTGGTCTGTATGGAGCAATTTAGCTTTTCACTGAAAAATAATATAATGAACAATTGTTAATTGGACTATTTATTTTATTTTGTTTGGCCTTCAAGCATCAGGGTTTAATGGGCTCTCAGATTAGTTAAAAATGTATAAATATATAATATATATGGTGATTTCTATGAACAATGAAGTGCATTCTTCAAAGAGGTAAACTATGAAAGATCAAAGATGCAATGAAAGTGGCAAATTTTATTTTCATTTACAAATATAAGAACAAAATCATTAACTTACATTGGATAAATAAATGTTATTTTGTAACTCATCAAGAAATTCACTCATATCAGAGTAGAAATAGATGAAAGCACGTTATTCCTCAATTTAGATTGTGTTCATCTTCAGAAATTACCCATTTCGATGGACTTAAATATGGGATGATTGAAGTGCTGATATAAAAAAATATTTCGTTTAAAAACAAATTGAAATCTCATTTAATAATGGAATACTGATAAAGATCGATAATAATTAAATGTACATTTCTGTATTACTTGTTAATTTCTCGTGTCAACCATTCATTTCTTTGAATTGTAGTAGTATCATTTCTATAATAATGACTATGTTTTTATAGGTTTCATATCTATAGCATAACTTAAGATTGATTTCTTCTGTATTTCTACTAATAGTTTCTTTGTACATTAATCATAATTTCATGGTGACTTACAGTATATATAATGCAAATTACCAGAAGGATTAAGGACAAAATTATATAAAATAAATAGTCCAATTGATAGTATTATTATATTATTTGTATTAAAGTATTATCGTAACAAGAGAAATATTGTAATTTTTATTTCATAAATAAATTATAAAGAAATCTAAATAAAATAGATATTTTCAAAATGACTTTAATGACATCACCGTGATTTAAATTCATTGTCTAATTTTCATCTATTCGTTCGTTTATATATTTTAAATTAATTAATATTTCTTGGTCATGATTTATATATTATTAATCAAAACTACCTCTTAACTGATGTTTTATCTTTAATTCATCTGAGATTCCAGTAAAGCCAAAAGCTTAAAAGACAAATAAAATAAAATAAATAATCCAACTGAGAATTACTTATTTTATGTTAAAGAATCATTTCTTCCTTCATCCATTCAAAGACTAATGTGAAATGTTTAATGAATATCTAATCAATTTTCTAACACTAGACTATCTAATGTATGAAAGCTGAGACAGTTTAAGTTTTACTTCAAATTTAAATTGAAATGAAGTGCTTCACAATAAAGAAGTGCTTCACAACATTACTCTCTCCAAACGTTTAACTTTCTGTTTATATCCATTATTTCTTGCAATTGACTTTGTATCCTTATCAAATCACATCCTATATAATTGATACCAGAAGATCCATTTATCATTTTAAATTCCTGAATTAGTCCAACTCTAACTCTATGTTTTTGAAGTGAATACATATCTGATTCAGCTCAGCTTTGTCATAAGTTTGACTTTAAATTTATGTAATACTTTGGTTGGTCTAGCCTCAACATTTCTTAATTTATCAATGTTTTTTCCCGATTACAGGTTGTCAAACTTGTAGACTTAACTTACAGTGAGCTTGCTTTATATCAAGAGTCCGAGGTCTATTGCTAGGGTCTGGGTCACAGGTTATACTTTTTAATCTTAGATCTATCCTAATAAGGGAAGTTAATAAATACGTGGAACAAACTTACAAATCCTAATCCTTCATAGAATAAATGCATAAATATAATAATTTTATCTTCTTTCCAGATAGCCTATAAACACAAATAAAAAAGTGAAATGTCGAGTTGAAGTTTCATATATACTACTCCATTTAGAGTGCATCTTTTCTGATTTAATTGTGTTTCCTCCTTACATGCAGACTCTTTCAATTCCTGAAGAAGATTTTAAACTTCTTCGCAAGATTTCTGGTCGTTTGGACACGTTCCTGGAGAGGAATCTCGAAGCGGGTCACCAAAATCTCAAGACACGATTTGTTTCCACTAAACCTTAAACTCACAATATTTACAATAAATTAATTTCACTCTCTTGATAGTATTTAAGGTAAAAAAAATTTATTTGTCAACTTCTGATATTAATTTGGAGTTTATGATGAAAATTACATTTAATTTGAACCACAAACTCTTGTCAATATTTTGGAGAAAGTCACCTAAATTAAACTTTTAACTTTCTAACATCTTAAAAGCGGATTTAAAGACAAAAGTGAATTAATGTAATTGACTTTTGAAGATAGATTTTTCTTAATTTCCACAATGACAAAATATAAAGAGAAAATGTTTTTCCATTAAATTCTTTAAGAACATTATGAAACTTAGATTTAAAAAACAATATTAGAGAATAACCGAGTATCCTGTAAAGAAAGGAATGTAGAATACAGGGTGTTGATAAATTATATTTACAAATTCACACCCTTTTAAAATATTAATTAAGTGTTTACAGTGATTCTATTTGCTGCATTTGAAAGAACATCTCACAGTTTTTCCTGACATGATGAAAGATGCCGATGTTTCGGACCTGAAGATCAGGATTACTGATGCCATTGTGACCGTTAAATACAGGAATGAGAAAAATTTTGAAATTAGATTATTTAAAATTTTGAGTTGGAAATAGAATAGGGTTCTGACCCCCTTTCTGAGCAGTCAAATGTATATCTCGAAGGATTTTAGATGACAATTAACTGACAATTTATTTGTGAAAAGTCTACTTTTAAATGGAATTTCACTCATCAATTAGACAGATTAAAGGAATTTGAATGCATATAATATAAAATTATATTAACTTATATATACCCTACAATAATAGTAATAATAATAATAATATTATTATATATTGTGGTAAAAAATTTAGTATAAAATACTTTTAATTATCAACATAATAATAATGAAGAGAGTTAATAAGGGGGAAATTTGAGTTACTAATATATTATTTATCATTCATTAATTTACCATTGATTAAGTTATTAATTATTTATATATAAAGAGAGAATGCATTAAAGTTACTGAATTATAGGTGCTGGTTAAGTGTGCGGTCTACCTACGATTGGTTAGGTTTAATCATGATATTTTCGTTAAAACTAACGAAAATATCATGACTAAACCTAACCAATCGTCAAGGGCGATTGACAATGGGATGTAAACAAACAATTAGTAAACAAGATAAGAAGCTATAATTAAAAGGTAGACCGCCGAATCGTAGGTAGACCGCACACTTAACCAGCACCGAATTATAATAGGTGGGTTTTAGTAAGAATTGTGGGTAGCGCGGCATCAAGGCTGCTCCGTAAATTATAAGTTAGAATGGTGACACCTCACAATATTGGTGACTTCTGCTTCATTTACAAAATAATTAAAAATAATTTTAAAATCTTGGACATTCGAATATAAATAATTTATTAAATAAAGAGATAAAGAGACAATAGACAGTAGATAGATAAAGAGATAAATGGGTGGATAAATAAATAAAAAAATTCATATATAAATTAATAAGATGAGATACGAAGGTAAATATATTAAGTTTCAATAAAATTATTAATTGATCAATTAATGTAAGTGATCAATAGATAATAATAAATAATTTATACGCGTGTTAATCTAAAGTGTTTAGTTAAAAAGATTAATATTGGAATTAAATGTAAATTTAACAAAATATTAAAATAAGATAAATTAAGAAAGTGAAATTAAGTATGAATAGAGTTAATTACTTAAACAATCAATAATTACATATTAAAGTCAATAAAATGAAAGAATAAATAAAACTTAGAATAAATCATGAATACGACCCATTTACATAATATTAAAACAAAATATTACATTTATAACAGAAAATATATTATAAAAAAGGAATATTTTAATTATTACCTGCAGAGAACCCGCCCTTTGTGCAGGTAGCAAAAATATCCTGGCCTATGGGCACGATATCTTTGGTAGTTCCTGCGGAAGGCTGTTATTACTCTTCGAGTAATACATAGCGACTTTACAGTAATAAATAATATAGTTATACATACATACATATATATATATATATAAAACGTTGAATAACATAATGACTAACATGGTAAATAACATGATATATAACATGATAAATGATGAATACGATTCATTTACATAATATTAAAACAAAATATTAAATTTATTACCGGAAATATATGATAAAACAGACAGAGACAGAGACAGAGAGAAATGAAATGACAAACGCTTGAACGATTACTTCCCACTTTGTCATTTCAATCCCCACTTTTGGTCTTCAAATGAAAATGACGAAATGTCAAAAATCTATATTTTGACAAAAGCGTGTCTTAATTGAGGCAATAATATTTACCTCGCTGAAACGGCGCCAAATGGGAATGGCTCATATTTCCTCATCTAACTTACTTTAATCAATCACAACCTGGCCTAACATTAGCCTAACAAATCACAACCTAGCCTAACATTAGCCTAACAAATCACAACCTAGCCTAACATTAGCCTAACAAATCACAACCTAACTTAGCGTAACCTAACCAGTTTTAAACTTACCCAGACCAAAGTAGAAAAGGACGTGGATGGGAATGAAAATGACGTGAAATGGGAATGGCATAAATTGGGAATTGTCCGGAATTCGAATTCGTTTTAGTTGCTCTAATCCAAACCCTTTCTACATTATCAATATCTTTTCTAAAGTATAGGCTGTCCAACTTAGAGATTGAACAAAGGGTAGGCCTACTGTACATCAAGAGGTCTAGGTTTATGGTTGGGGTGAACGGGAACAGGCGAGTTATTAATCTTGAAAGACTTTGTTAGCCAAGGCCTTGACAAATTTCTTAGCAAATTTCTTCGTATATTATTGGTATCAAGCTTCAACAATGACTCTTTATTTGTTTTATATCTATAATAATAAAAATTAGATGGAGCAAGTGTAGTTTACGTCCCACTAACGGAAATGGGGACAAACTACACTAGGTCAAAGTTGGGGAACGTAAATTACACTTGTATCTTTAGGAGACATTTTTTAAAAGAATTCATCAAATAAAACGTTAAAACTAACGAAAGTATTACGACTTAACCTAACCAATCGTCAATATATACAGTGATGGGCAGTATCTAGATACATGTATCGCCGATACGTATCGATCGATACTTTTGTATCGGTATCGGTATCGCTTTAGCTACTTGACAAAAGTATCGATTTATCGGTATCGCTAAGGTCAATTTTCTTAAATGTATCGAAAAAAATCGATACTTCGATACATCGATACATTAATAAGAATTTTTAAATATTTAAATAGATGTTATGATATGACACTACTGAGTTATATTTATGAATATACATAAATAATAATTTATTAAATATTTATTTAATGACAGTACTACTCTACTGGTCACGTCACACAGTACGGCGCAACGTTTAAACACGTTTGTACTTGTGTTATTGAGATTAATTAACCATAATATAGAAACGCTCATATAATATAGAAACGCTCATTGGTGTTGCAACACTATTGGCCACGCCCACTCGGTGTTGAGTTTAAACAGGTTCATACTTGTAACGCAGCGATTCCTCTTGGTCCCCCGAGGCACTTCTTATCAATCAGTCACTCATTCAGTAGACGTCACGCCGAGTAGTTGTGCGATAATGAGTGAAGATATTAATAGTAATAATAACGCGTCAGGGAGTGAGCCACAAAAGGAACAACCTGGTGAAAATGCCGCGACAGAAAATCATTTCCATAAAATTAAAGATACCAACTGGTCAAAATCAGTCCTAATAACTTGCGGTAAATATTTTAAGATTGCGAATTGTAATGAGCGACTTAAATTATCTTGCTTGTGTCTCTTGTGCCCTTCAAAACCTGGTGTATTCATTAGCAGAGCTGGGCATTTGCGGCATATTTTGCGGTACTGCGGTACTTGCGGTACCACCGCACTACCACCCCGGGCCCCCATAACGCAGTACCGCAAAGGATCGCTGAAAGTACCGCAGTACCGCTACCGCATTCAAATTTCCGCGTACCGGTTTGGTACCGGTTTGGTAGTGCAGCAGTACCGCAGTACCGCAATATGCCGCAAGTGCCCAGCTCTGTTCATTAGTGCTGACCCGTCTTCGTGTCGCAATTTGAAGACTCATGTTTCGGTAAGTGCATATAAACAAGTCTTTAAATAGTAGCAGCAATACTGGCATCGTCTTCAAATCCTCTGTTCAAGTTAAAGTGGATGACAATAAAAGGCAAATTTAATACTAACATTGTCAAAAAGAGGGTTCAAGAAATGTTGGTTAATGCTGTTAAGAGCCTCAGCGAGCAGACCCCCCAGCAACAACTAAGTGATGCTGCATCTGACGGAAGTGCAGATGATTTTTTCTGTTATGAGTCTGCTTCCACTAATGTCTCTGCAACCCAAGATTCCACTGAGATGGAAGTTTTACAGTATCTGGGTGACGGAAGTCATTCTCTCCAATCTCTGAGGCAGTACCCAGGAATTCTACGGGTCTTCCTGAAGTATAACACACCACTACCATCCTCTGCTCCTGTAGAACGGTTGTTTAGTTTGGCTGGTCACATTCAAGCTCCAAAAAGGAATAGACTGTCTGACCAGATGTTTAGCCAGCTGGTATTTTTGAAGGGTAATAGTAATTACTTTTAATTGTTAGTGTAATATTTTCAGTCATTCATGTATCCTACAAGATTAAAACATACTTTCATTAAATAAAGCAATTGTTTTTATTTACATCTATAAAACCCATTAAAATGTCGTTGATTTTACTTACAGTGCGTACAAATTACTAGTATAAACAATAATATCTAATACCTACATATTAAATGAATAATTATAAAAATGTACCGGCGATACATGTATCGGCGATGCATGTATCGGTATCGGTATCGCTTAAGACATCTAGAAAGTATCGGCGTATCGGTATCGCCTAAGACGTTCTTCATGTATCGATGTATCGGTATCGCTTTAGCGATTTTCATGTATCGATGCCCATCACTGAATATATATATATATATATATATTGACGATTGGTTAGGTTGTCGTAATATTTTCGTGAGTTTTAAAGTTTTATTTCATTTGGTATAGGCGGACAAAGTTGGGTAACGCAAACTACACTACGCTAATGTAGGGGAACGTAAACTACACTACGATGATGTAGGGGAACGTAAACTACACTTGGCACCACAGGGATCAGGATCACCTGAAGATCCGTCACCCCAGCCTTTTTTAGTTAGCTTTATAAGTCTAACTAACGAAAATATCACGACCTAACCTAACCAATCGTTAGGTCAGCTGTACGCCCTTGACGATTGGTTAGGTTAGGTCGTGATATTTTCGTTTGTTAGACTTATAAAGCTAACTAAAAAAGGGTGGGGTGACGGATCTTCAGGTAATGCGGGGACGCAAATTGCACTTGTTCCAATTAGATTAATATATATTTTATAATTAATAATTCTTATTAGGGATTTATATAATATTAATAATAACTTATTTTTAATTAAAAGCTCAGTAAAGCTTAAACCTTAAGGCCCAAATTAAATTAAAATAATAGTCGAAGTCACAACTTCAAGGTTTTTTGAACCACAATGCGCAGGCGTCTAGGTGCAAAGGATACAAAACTTGTTTAATACAAAAATGAAATGTTTAATATCTGTCTTTATATGCAGTATATAAAAAATTTAACATAAGCTCATTTTTCAAATATTTGACCTACCAAGCAAACATTTCAAAAGAGCTATTATAATTATTCATTTGATAAAGTTAAGATCATTACGAAATGTCGAGTAAACATTCCAAATATACAGGGTGTCCCAAAAGTCTGGACTCATAGGGAACATAGAGATTATATTTTTAAATTGAAACAAACACATTTCTAATGTCAGTTTTACATATTTCAGGAAAGAAAATACCCTGATGGCTCAGTATACCAATGAAGAGAAGGTGAATGGTATTGCTACATGTTTCAGGAAAAACCAGAGGGAGGCATGTTCGTGAAATAACTGACATGCCTCCCTCTGTCTTTTTCCGGAAACTGTAGCAATACTAGTTCCACCTTCTCTTGATTGGTATACTGAGCCATCAGGGTATTTTATTTCCTGAAATATGTAAAACTGACATTAAAAATGTTTTTGTTTCAATTTAAAAATATAATGTCTATTTTCCCTATGAGTCCAGACTTCTGGGACACCCTCGAGATAACCAAACCTTTACCATTTAGAGCAGGGGTTTTCAACCTGGGATACGCCTGGAATTTACGAGGGGGTACGCATATGTTATTATTATTATACAGGGTGTTTTAGGTCGACCCTAGAATATGGAAATTTGGAAATTGGCGCAATTACTATGACAAACATCAAATACCAAATACCAAATACAAACTACAAATTCCGCCAATTTCCATATTTCTATGGTCGACCTGAAACACCCTGTATTTATAGTTATGAACATTAATATAACATAATGAATGTTATTTTTTATATTTTGTATGACTTCACCCTTTCATTGGGTACGTGGGTAGCAACGACAATGTAAAAGGGGTACACTGTAGAGAAAGGTTGAAAACACCTGATTTAGAGCTAAGTAGAGATCCTGCCGTCCGCGGGCATAATGTGTAATTAAATTAGTGTAACTTAATTGCAGGAAAGTAATGAACTTATTGACTTCTGTATTTTTCATTTTTCAGGAATTTGTTTGAACAAACCGTAAACAAATATTGGTGGATTATTTTAGTCAAAGTTGGTTTGTCCTTACTTAGTATAAACCTAAACTGTAATTAAATGGGTCTTACAACCTCTTATTAATTACAATTAAATTTTTTTAAATTATTCAAGAAAAACTTTAAATACGTTGAATTAAATTTTATTTCAGTTTTATCCGCATTTGGCGTCGACAAAGATATAATGGTGAAGGTGGTTCAGAAGCTCCCCTTCAAAACGTCCTTCTACAACACCAATTGACTTTGCATCAGGATATGAAAAGCATGTTTTTGGAAATAAAGAATCTCTTCCTCGGATTAAGATCGCCAAACTTTATTCCTAAAGCAAACAAGTAATTCTATTTCGATCATCAAATTTCTTAATAATGAAAACAGAAGATAAGATTAAGAATATATTTGTGATTTTTATATGAAATTCAATCTTAATGGAAATCTCCATTTTGAACGTTCATTCTGAATAACTTTTATGAAGAATTTGATTTCTCATCTTAATTCGTTAATAGCACTGGTATGCATATGAAATTTTTTTGTCTGCTGTGAGGGTTTTGCAACTCATATTATATAATTCTACCATGCTGAATTCGAAAATGACATTGGTTTTCCTCAATCAGGTCAGGTTTTTTCTCTATTGGCCATTTATTATAAGCAGAGCTGGGCACTTGCGGCATATTTTGCGGTACTGCGGTACTGCGGTACTACCAAACTACCAAACCGGGACCGCATAACGCAGTACCGCAAAGGATCGCTGAAAGTACCGCAGTACCGCTACCGCATTCAAATTTCCGCGTACCGGTTTGGTACCGGTTTGGTAGTTTGGTAGTACCGCAGTACCGCAGTACCGCAAAATATGCCGCAAGTGCCCAGCTCTGATTATAAGTCCAATTTTATCCCCAAATTTATTGATTTTTTTAGCTTAAACACTGTAGATACGAGTAATATTATAAGAACACTCGTGAAAAATGAAAACATTGTGTGAATAAATACTTTTATTCATACAATGAATATGGAAAAAAGTTTATTGAGGAAGGAATGAAGTTTTTTTGGCTTTCCGTCTGTGTTTTTCTTCGGGCACGTCTCGCTTCAAACACCAGCAATAGTCCGCCAGCATATTGATATCCCAGTTTCCCTGGTACCTCTCTTCCATTATTTTGATATCTTGGTGAAATCGTTCACCCTGTTCCTCACTATAATCCCCGCAATTTTCAGGAAAATAGTCCAAGTGGGACCACAAAAAGTGCATTTTTATGGACATGCGCGACCCATGAGCTTTGAAAGCTTCCATCAAGTTTTCGACAACGGACTCGTATTCTGGACTTCTACGCTTGCCAAGAAAATCAGTGACAACTGATTTGAATGCCTGCCAGGCATTCTTCTCAGTTGGAGTCATTGCGTTTTCGAACTGAGTATCCTTGATCAAAGTTCGAATTTGAGGACTATCAAAAACCCCAGCATTTAGTTTAGCATCAGATATATGAGGAAATTTACTCTCGAGATATCGGAATGCTGAACCCTCCTTATTCATTGATTTGATGAAATTTTTCATCAAGCCCAGCTTAATATGAAGTGGTGGGAGCAAAATTTTTGTTGGTGGTACAAGGGGCACTGAAACGACATTATGCGACCCAGGTTCAAAATTCTCTCTGGATGCCCATTCACGCTGTGCATAGTGCTTCTCATCCGCTCGGCTATCCCATTTGCAGAGGAAACATGGGTATTTCGTGTATCTCCCTTGCATTCCCAATACAAATGCCACAATCTGAAAAAAAATGAAAATATTTAAAGAATTTAGAGAATTTGTTCTATCAGATAAAAAAATCTATGCATTGGACTGTATCACTTCTGTGGGGAAGTTAAGTGTTCTTATACGCTCTCAAATAACCTTTGGAAAAACAACATAGTCAATAGCAATAGTTTACTTATGATATTAGTATTACCTTCAAATCTCCACAGATCCTCCAGTTATGTTGGTCGTATACGAGAGCATCCAGTAAAATTTTCATGTTATCGTAGCTCTCAGTAAGTTGTACGGAATGTGCTACAGGGACTGATGCAACCCTATTCCCAATGTTGAGAAGTACTGCTTTCAAACTTCGTTTAGACGAGTCTATAAATAGCCTCCATTCTGATGCGTTATATGGCAGGCCCAAGGATTCGATTAGCCCCTCAACATTGCAGCAGTACACTAAGGAAGAGGTATTTTCGTGCACTGCAAAAAACTTGCGGAATTCTTCCTCTCGTTTCCTATACCAGGAGAATGTTGTTCCCGGAGCCAGCAAGTTGTCCTCTCGAAGTCGTGAGCCCAAGATCTCGGCAGCTAATTTGGAAAGTCCTAAATCCCTGGTAAGATCATTAAGTTTGGCCTGGTTGAGAGGCCTCGGCTCATTTGAAGCGGTATTTTGAGGTATATACGACTGGGACTGGTCATTGGCATTGGTCATTGATTCATCATCAGAATCATCGAAGTCCAGGGTTTGAGGTAGGTCGGGTATTGGAATTCCAGGACCATGGGGTACAGGTCTCATAGCAGAAGGAATGTCAGGGTATACAACAATGTGTTTATTCTTCTTGTTAACTCCTGAAAATAGAAACACAGAAACATGGATATAAAACTTGCATATGAAATAGAAGACGCATTCAGACAGTGGCGGCTCGTGAGGGAAGGCTGCGGTCTGTAAGATATGAAATAGGTCGATGGAGTCTGTATATTTTCTTTCTTTTTCATTCATATTGTCCCTTCGGGGACAATATGAATGAAAAAGAAAGAAAATATACAATCATTGTATATGTAAATGTAACTTGTATAACAATATGTATGTGTAAATGTATTTTCTATAACATATGTATATGTAAATGTATGATTACCATTATGGTGAATATTATGCTATATATGATGATTATTACATTATGGTGAATATTATGTCAAGTTTCATACGAGGATTTCAAAAATATTTAAGAAAAATAAATTTATAAGCCCACCTTGGAGGTTTGTCATGCAGAAATAGCAATCTGTCACGTGATCCTTTCCTTCTCTCCAAATCATGGGAATTCCAAAAGGCAAAGATTTCGCTCTGCCTTTGCTCCATCTTCTCAAATTTTCAATGCACGTCTTGCAGCACATATGAAGGGCGAAATTTTTGTCCTGGTTCCCTAGCTTAATTCCAAAGTATGCTCTATACATTGTCTTCACAAATTTAGTGATTTGGCTGGTTATTTGGCATGGTAACCGTCCCACATACGTAGCAGAATCTATTGGGATAATTTTTACACGCTCTATTCATTATGAAATATTTTATCTATATGCCTGAAAAGTAAAAAAAGATATTATACGAGTGAAACAAGTGATGATAGATGTTACTGTTCCAATTCCGCTTTGACAAAATCACGAAAAATTCTATTTTACTTATGAGGCCATAGCCGGATAACCTGAGCTGATTGAGAAAAACGGATTGCAGATTCGAAATCAGCAGGAAAACCCTATAAGAATCACTTACAAAACCCTTGACAGCAAAATTGATGCATACCAGTGTAGTTCTTCTAATGGCGTGGCCATTCCTTTTTTATCCAGTGCTGAGTTCTTGCTCGACTATCCCATTCACACAAAAAACATGGGAACTTCGTATAACTTGGTTGTTGACCTGACAACATACAAATCACTTTTAAATCTCCACAAAGTAGCCAACTGTGTTCTTTGTATTTAACCTTAGCTAGAAGAAGCTCAATATTTTCGTACGTTTCCTTCAAGTGAACCGAATGAGCCACAGGAACGGATGCATACAAGTTACCGTTGTGAAGGGGAACGCCTTTTAGATTCTTTTGGAGGAATCAATGAAAAGTCTTCACTCATTTGGGTCATAGGCTGCAGCGCCTAGCTTAAGTATTAGTTCCGAAACATTGTTACAATATACCAGTGAATTTTCTTGAGAAAAATATTGGATGAATTTTTTTTCTCGATTTCTGTACCAGTAAAATGACGTCCCGAGAGAAAGCAAGTTCTTTGCACGAAGTCTGGATCCCAAAATCTCTAAAGAATTCCTCGGGAGACACAAATCTCTTACCAAATCAATAAGTTCACTTTGTGTAAACAATTGGAGTTCACCAGATGTTTCGGTTTGAAAACAATCAATGTCATCGTTTCTATCGTCATCAGACACCGAATCAGATGAAGTTATATCAAGAGTATTTGGTTTAGTAGGTACAGGTATACCAGGTCCATGAGCAACAGGTCTTATAGCAGACTGAAAGTTTGGATAAGAAATTTCCTTTTTATTTTTAGTATTGTAGCTTTGCACGTTACATGAACAAAACTAGCAGTTATTGCTGTGATTTATAGGCTCACGCCAGACCATTGGAATCCCAAAAGGTAAAGAATCCTTTCTACCTTTACTCCACAGTCTAAGTTGTTCAACACAAACACTGCAAACTTTATGTGGAGCCCATAATTTGTCTTGATTCCCCATGTTTCATTCCGAAGTACACATAGTAAGCTTTCTTGACGAAGTCTGTAATATCTCGCCTTTGTTTTTCACAATAAATTTTCCACAAATATAACAGAAAATGTTTGGGCTATTTACACACCCTCTAGTTGCCATAGCGACAAATAAACTAGACAGACTGACTCATTTCGTGGCTTGTCAATCACTTATATACTAGCGGTGCGTTTTTCGAATGTTCTAGAAGACGCCATGACGTCACTTCTGATCTAGAAGCATTTATAGGCAGTAGTTTTTAACCAAAATTTAACTGAGACAATTTTAATGAAAATTACTTACATATGTAATATGAAATATGACATTTTGTGAAAAATCTGTACGTGATGGCGAAAAATTAATATTATTTTGGAATCAGCGTGCAAAAATTACTATATTAGTGATAAGATATTTCGGACAACAAAACCATCGCAGGCCTGTGTATAATTTGCCAATTTATATTAAATTTATGAAGATTCTGCTCCACAATCGCTCAATGATTTATCCACAAATTCATGTACATGAATCACAGTAATGATTCATTTAATTTCTTTTTACTGAACAGCTCTCTTACGAAATGTAGCAACCACTTACTTATCAGAAGTGATGCAGTCCTTCTATAATTGAATGTTTGGAAGTAGAAGTGATTCAAGTGCACTCAGAACACCAAATTCCAGATATGATATACAGTATGTACGTGGGTCACCACTGATTACGGTTTTCTTCTTCCCACAAAGTGAGATTTTAATCATTTGAATTGCTTTGCTGGAACACACTCGACGTGCGGAGTACGGATTCAACTACTTCAGTCACTTTTTGGCAAAAGCAAAAAAATCGGTAAAAGATGCATTTGAATCACTTTTACTTCCAACAGTCCAGTTGCTGAAGTGGAAACATATTTTCACTGTTCCCAAATATCCATTTTTTTAAATTTTAAGAACTTATCATAATACTTAAATTTTTTCACTTAAATTAAATAGAGACAGCCTCGTCTCTGTAAATTAAATAGAGAACAGCCTGAATGTCTGCATTATTGGAACTGAAAATTCTGATGTAACATTTAAATTTCTCTTTACAGTAGATACAAACTTACGGCAACCAATTACAATGCTAAAAGTACGCCTATGATCGCTTCAGTTACGTGAATGGTAACTATTTCTCGACATTTGACATGGACAACGATAAAGCTGGTGTCTCATTATAACTTAGTGTTTATTCATCAATTTTTATAGGTTTAAGCATAACTAGGGTATTTGATATTATTTAGTTTTTAATACATAATAAAGCTAATGAACAAATTGCATCCCATTACCATATCCTAAACTAAAATCAACAGGCCTTGTCTTCTCTGACTAACCGTTCATGTAATATATATATTTTAATCTTAATACAAATATTTTACTGCCCAATAGCAAAGATCAACTGCGCTGTGACTTACAATATTGGTGGTACAATAACTGTCACAACAACCACCCAACAGGTCGGCATGGGAAAAAAAATCCTCAGGAATAATGATACCCTTGGTCAAAACTGGATAGCACCACACGGTATGCAACGTGGCTTCAACTGAAAATTCGACCACAGATTTGCAGCAACTCAATTTCATTCGCCAAACTGAACACTCACAACTGTGCTTTCAACTAAAATCTCTATCGGCCAAAGGAAATATTTTGTTTCCAATACGGTATGACGGCAAAACTAAAGTATATTTGGAATTATATCTCAAATTCTAGATTTAAATTCTAGTTAAAGAACAACGTGAATAGTTCGTTAACCTGAGGCCTAAATGCAAAAACAATTACTTAATCTTTATTATTTTGTAAAGAAAATCCTTTTACAAATTATGTTTTAAACATATATTTAGAGTTTGTTGTTTGTACAAATCCTCGAAAGCTTAACATTATAATTCTTAAAAATGTAATATTGTATACATAATATACTATATTTTCATGAAAAACGAACCTTTAATTTCATTACTACTCACTAACTACATAAACTAATTATTATTAATTATTATTATTATTATTTTTTCCTAAACACATTTTAAATGTTTGCAATGACATTGTGATATTCACATGGAAAATATAGAGCACTGTCCAATGTATTTCTACTTTTTCCTTATGTTTTATTCACACCAATCATCTTGATCCAATAGAAAGGGGACAGCATGGGTGAAAGGTACTGTGAACACTGAAAAAATTGGAACTTTGAGACAAAAGAAAGGAAATCAGTGATCCTCGTCCCTGTTCACAAAACTAAATAATCCCGATAAGAAGTTTCTAAGTTGGTGTAAAACAACCAAAAACTTTGGTGATAATAATAAAATGGAGAAAAATGTTTTATTAGTTACTCAAAGACTTTCATTTAAAGCCCTAAGAATTCTTCTTACCAGCTCGTTCCAGAGTGAACAACTGAGACTCAAAATGAAAGCAAACTGAATGAAATGAGAACCAAATTTTCCTCTTTCTCCAGCATCATATAATAAGAAGAATGTTTGTAATAGGCAGTTTGTATTTAAAATGTTCGTTTGTAAATTGCTCTCATTGTATTACTGGAACATATATTTCTGCATATAAATTATGTCCAATTTGGGAACTATAAAAACTAAATTCATACTTCATTAAAACTCTTATTTTCTTTTCCTTTCAACTTGATGAGAAGTAGCATTAGAACTGAAAATATCATCTGCATGATTTTAAATTCAGTATATTAAAGTACGGTAAACAACAATTAATTTAATAAGTTTAAAATTAGATCAGTCAAATAAGTTTACATAATAAAAGTAGTCTTCAGAGAAATATTTGGGGTATGATTCAATAAAACGCTTTTACAACATTTATCACATTAAATTACACCCATTTTCAATTCGAAAAAGGAAAAAAGGTAAAATTAACAAATTCCAAAACTATCGTAATTTTTCATCAGAAAGTAATTCTTAATTTTTAGAAATAAATTAATGAATCTTTCCACTTTAAGATTGTTCGTCTTTGGTGGTGGCAATTTGCGTTGAGTTTGAGGTGAAGTGTGATCATGATCATTGTATAATGATATCTATCTCTCTTTCTGATATACAAACAACGTCATAATGGCTATACTCCGTCATTTCTATATAATCTTGAAACACACATGTTCAAATGTTTTGAAACTGAGTTCGAATAAATATTTTTACAGTGAATTGAAAATAATACGAAGTGCACTGCCCATGGTGTGTTTAATCCAAATGACGAATAAAGAATCACAATAGAACTTGATTACTCGATATAAGAATGAATTTAGATATATTCTTATGATTTTGGTCCTGCAGAAGCCATGAAAAATAATAATGTTTGTGTCATTTAACCTCCTTCGTAACGATAAGGGGAAATAGCGCCCCATCTAAACTTTATATTCGGCGTCCCTCCACTCCCGTATTCTGTGTTTAAGTGTGGTCTCAACGAAGGATTCAAGAATTGTTAGGTATAGAATTTTCAAAATTTTTATTGAATTAAATTGGTTTACAATTTACATTATAAAGCAACAAACAGAGAAACATTCAAAAGGAGACTCTTCGTGTCTTAGCCACCGCAAATTCTGATATCGCATGTAACAGGTCGATGCTGTGAACAACAGGATGGAAAACGAAGAGAGCCTGTCATCGCCAATTGTCGATGGCAGGTAAGAAGGGCATCTTGAGTTATACCCTTGTGTTTGGGAAGGTTGTCACAACTTTCATTCTTTAAAATAAATTGAAGAAGTTGTTGAGGAGCGTGGCAATCATTTCGCAGCAAAATACCAAGCCTAGCAATTTGTCGAGGTCAAAACCGTTAATGTAACAGCTGATGAAGATCCATGCAGTGCTTCATGATAGTTTTCTTGTCAAGAAGTCGTTCCGGGTCATAAATAAATCCCCAAAGTTTCATATATTGGTTCGTCTTCTTAGTCAAATTTGAACGTGGCTTTCGGGTCCGTTACTGTTTCATCTTCATTTTCATATCTGAAATGGCGTTTCTTACAACGAATGCGTAAAATGGCCTTAAAACACTGGTTGACAACAAGATTTTCCGCAATTTCTTTGGCTTTTATCAGAGTTCCTTGGTAACCGACGCCGATGTAGTTTTGAATGAAGTCACTGCACACTTTTATCAGATTTGTGGTTGCAACAATATCCTCGTTCTTGCTTTGCACGATCTTGCTCTCTAAATTTATCGGAAAAAATGATGTACCACACCATAATGGAGATGAGGAAACTAAATTCGGTGAGGGTGAACGCTTCATGACGAATGTCTGCGTCTTCTTTCTCCGATTCAGTGAATACAATAAGATATAATGGACTTCAACTGTCTGGTATCGAACAGCTTTAAGGCTGTGGACTCCATACGAGTTTCGCACGCTGACTTCACAGTGAAATCCTTAACATGGTCTGTAAGAAACTTCCAACGGTAAAGAAAGGCAGAAAACACGACGTAAATTCTTTGTAGAATACGAAGATGTACACTGACTCCATTGAAGATAAAATCTTCTAAGAATGGCTCTAATCAGGCGTACAGTCTAATATCCGCAAGTAGTACTTAGCTCTTTTCATCCTTACAAATATATCTTCTACAAGTTTCTTCGCAGGTAATACAATTTTTCGTTCTGGACTCCTTTCTTTGCATTTATCCACCACATCCTTGGAAATCATTCAAGCATGGGGTCCTTCATCACTTTGCTTCGTCGTATTCTCCAAGTAGTTGAACTAAACCCAGGAGTTTACCGTTATTCTACGTGAAGAGTCTGTCAGATGAGCTTCGGGAAGCCATATTATCCCTCGAGAGGAAGAACGTTACCCTTATGAGCTGTTCTAGAACGTTCATTTATCGCTTCTTCTTATCTTTGTTTGTGCCTAAATCTCAAAGTAAATGCAATCATCCTATTTCATCCTTCGCTCTGCTTCAAGCCCCGTTTTATATGAATCAAAATAACTAGGCAACTTTTCATGACACATCAGAATCACTGACATATGCCCCAATCACTCGATCCATCAACTGCCAGGGACAAATTTACTTTGAAGTCGAACAGCTTGCAACAGAATGCAAATTCTGTCCGTGAACGTCGAATGAAGCAGCCAGCGCCGCGTCAGGATGTTAGCGTTTTCAAGCTTTCTGTCCAGATTCTTCACAGAAAACTGGCGTTTACGCTCATCCAGAGAAAGAGTTATCGCTGCTCTTATTTGATGGTCCATCGGTCACTAGCAGGTTTTGAATTTTATTCGTCAGACTAGTCCACAAAGTAGAGCCAGAATCTCTGATGCTTGTTATCGTTTCCTTTTTATCCACAATGACATTGTCATTGTTTTTCTTGTGTTGCCTACTCTGCGAACGACTCCCTACTCGATCAAAGGTTGTCGTTCGCAGACCAAAGGAATTTTTTAATATGCAAACATCTTCCTTCGTTTCCAAATGTAACTCAGCTTTTCGTTTTCTCTACTTTGCTCCTGATGGCGTCTTACGGAATAATGAGTGTTTTGTCTCATTTCTGAAATTCAAACAGAAAAAAATAGGTTTTAGATTTTTGTACATCATTTGCAGTCATGTGTTTTAAGTTGAAGTGCAAACAGTGTCAAAAGTAAATTTTTTGGAAATATCGTCATACCTCGACGATATTTCCAATTCGAATATGGCTTCCGCCGAAACACGGTGCACACCACTGTGGCCGGGCATGATAACGATGAACTTCATGTGACGAAGTGAACGTAGAACTTTACGTGGACTCGAGCGACAGTTCGTTATATACTCTGGACGCAGACGACGGTTACCTATTCAAATTCTGAACAAACAGAACGTCGTTTAACCTCACTAATCTATCGAGAAACGGTGTTAAATAATTTCTTTCTATTATATTTTATTTAAACATTTAAGTGAGCGGGATGTCCGCGCCCCGCTTTTCTTACTTTTTATACCCTTCCTCCATTCATCCAATTTTTCTTTAAATTTACTACATTTCTATATTGATGAAATTATTGGCAGTCCTCAACTGTTGTAATTAAATTGGCATTGATTAAATGATTTTTTCGAATATAAGATCGAGCACTCTAAATTCATCTGTTTTCCATTTTCGCCGACTCTAGTATATATATATACAGTATATATATATATATATATATATATATATATATATATAGGGGTGTATATTCAGGGTGTGCTAGGTGCGCGCCGCACACACAATAGATTTTCTGTAAATTAACATTTAATTAACCCTTTGTCTCCCTCTCTCAACTTTAGTCGAGACGAAAAAGACGCCCTAACCCTTAATTCCGCGCTCGACTGTGACACTAGTCGAGATGAGAAATGAGCTACTTCAATTCAGTTGTTCGGATTGTCTTCACAACCATTCGGTAAAATTTTGGTACTGAGCGACAGAAGCGTCCCTGGAACTTGTTTGAGGTGCGAAATTTCAGTATTGCGGTGCGGCGATATATATATATATATATATATATATATATATATATATTCTTCTCCCCTACTATGGGAATATAAATTTATGTTTACCCTATGCCAAATCAAATGGAAAAGGGGAGAGCGAGGGATCAGGGCGGAGAATGTGCGGTCTGTGGACAGAACACCCTCCATATATGGTAAAGTGGTCGGGGCCTATGTTGCCATGGCCCGCGTCAGACGGCTTCTCAGCGAGCGAGTCAGTGACTGTCAGTTTCCAGTCAGAGCTCATGGGCGAAAATCTTTCCATCCAGTACTGACATATTACTTTTTTGTCCCTTCCATAACCATGCCAAACACTGTACAAAGTATATTAAGCACTCCTTTTTCAACACTTTTGTTGAGGACAAGTTGAAAGTGTTAGAGGATCCTTAGGCCATGTCCAGCACTCTCAAACTTGATTAGTCAACACAAAGATAAAAATTCTGGATATACAAGACATTATTCAGTTTCTCAGTATAAATCTGTTGAGTGGCTGACTGGTTGTGAAGAGCGTTCTAAACTTTTCTGTTGGCCATGTTTATTGTTCTCAAAAGAGAATAATATCTGGAGTAAACAGGGATATTCTGATCTCAATCATCTGTCTGCTGCTCAGCAGAAGCATGAGAAATCGCAAGGCCATGTTCAGTCTTTTCTTACCATAAAGGCCATGTTCAGTCTTTTCTTAGCCATAAAATGTTTGACAAGCAAATAATTGACACATTAATTAATAAGCAAAGGCACATGAAGTAAGCAGACACAATGAACAAGTAAAGAAGAACAGAGAAATTCTAAAACGGCTTATTGATGCAATATGCTATCTTGCTAAGCGAGAACTTCCTCTGCGAGGTCATGATGAGGCTTCAACTTCAGTGAACAGAGGAAATTACATAGAAACTTTAGAATTGCTTCGGAAGTATGATTCTCTTCTAGATAATCATTTAAATACATCCACTGTGTTCAGGGAACTTCTCCTACTGTGCAAAATGACATAATCAAAGCTATAGCCTCTGTAATGAAAGACAATATAAAAAAGGAAATTGATTCAGCAAGATTTCTTTCCATAATGCTTGATGAAACCTCAGATGTTACGTCAAAATCACAGCTCTCAACAGTTTTGCGTTTTGTTCATGAAGGTAAAGTATATGAAAGATTCATTGGATTTACTGATGTTAGTAGCGACAGAACCTCTGGTGGCCTGTTTAAGCATGTAGTGAACATAGTTGAGGAATATCAGGTCGAAAGCAAGTTAGTTGGACAGACTTATGACGGAGCATGTGTAATGAGTGGACATGTAAATGGCTTGCAGAAAAAAGTCATTGAAGCTTATCCTCTTTCCATTTTTACGCATTGCTATGCTCATGTGCTGAATCTAGTTTTACAGCAAAGCCTTTCCAGTATCAAACAGTGCAAACACTTTTTCCAAATTCTGAGTGGAGTAGCTGCTTATTTTTCAAAGTCTTCTAAAAGAGTACATGCTTTAAATGAATTTGTTCCAGAAGATTGCCCTCTGTTGCTCCAACGAGATGGAACTTCACATCTCGTTTAGTAAATACTGTAAAAAGTTACAGAAGCAGTCTTACTGATTTCTTCAAGGATGTAATCGAAAATTCTGCAGATTGGGACACGGATGTAGTAGTAAAAGCACGGGGATTCTTGTCATTCTTGGAAGATTTTCAAACAATATTGTTCCTTGAGATTTTTTCAAAAGTTTTTGGTTACACAACAACTGAAATATGATAAGGATCACAGTTTTGAAGAGCTATGGCTTTCGGTTGTGTCTGAAAAAGATGAGCTCCATAATCCACAGCCTAAAAGATGCAGACGAGAGATAGAAAATGACGGAAAAGATGCTTATCACCAGTTGTTTTGCAAGATCATGAATAGCATCATTGATCAGATTCACATTAGATATTCTTCTCTCTCTAAATTAGAGTTTTTTCACCTTCTTGCGCCTGAAAAATATGGTAAGCTTCCCAGATAACCTACTGAACAAAGTAAGAGACTTTTATGGAACACTGTTTGAGTATGTACGTCTCAAGAATGAATTCATGGTACTCTATTCAAGTTCAGAGTTCTCGGGCAAACATGTTCATGAACTAATGAACATAATGACAGTGAATCAACTCAGCTGCGGATTCAAAGAAGTCTATAAACTAGCAGAATTGATCTTAACAATTCCAAGCACCACTGCTTCAGTAGAATGTTCTTTCTCGGCCCTAAAACGAATAAACACATGCTACCAGGGGACAAAAGGGCAGGAAAGGCTATGTGGTCTTAGTTTGCTTTCGATAGAAAAAGGGCTGCTAATAGACTTGAAGCAAAGAAGTTCCTTTTATGATGACGTTATTGCTCACTTTTCTTCTCAGAAAAGAAGACTTGAGTTTACGTATAAATAAAGTCGGTTGAAAGAATGCTGTAGGAAATTGGTGTTACTTTTTTGTTTTTACTTTTGAAGTTAAGGTTCACCTTGTTGGTTTACGTCGTCGTCGTCGTTGGCCTAGGCAAGCTACGGCTTGGGACCGTAGCGCATCTATCCGGTATAGGTTAACCTGGATGATGTAGCCATAAGCACTGCCGCTAGTTAAGTGCCAACCAGTGATTATCTCACTAGCCGTATTGAGTCCGTTAGGCGAAACTACGACAGTACCAAAGGTGGAAAATATAACCTTTGGTTTTCTATTCTTTATTTGTAAAATGGACATGGCATTAGATTAAAATAAATATTTGAATATAAATAATTAACTGACAATTGTGATATATAATTAATTATGTTTACATACAATAAAATAATAGTAGTATACATAAAATTAGTATTAATGTGGTTCACAATTGAATTATAATGGGGTAACTAATTTAAAATGAATTTATACTATTCCGAAATTCAAGACGGTAAAATTAACATTTATCTTGAAACTAAAATAAGAGTATTCACTACACACTCCCCCACCAGAGAGGAAGTTCAAAGAGTTCCGAACGACACAGATTCCGCTGAACCTTTTTGGTAGCTACTTGTACCTCACTTAAGGTTGATTCCAAAACGCAGGCTTAAGACGATCGATAGAAACCTTGTCGACCTTGGAACCGCGCTGGATGAGGAATGATTTGCGCGTACGTCGGAGAACTTCATAGGGTCCGTCATATGGACATTGGAGAGGCCGTTTTGGGACAGGTACACGAACGAAACGTGGGTGCAAGACTGGAGGGCTGGGGAAACAAGATGTTTGTTGGCTAGTCAATCGAGGGGGAACAGGCTGAAGGGACTGCATGTGAGAGGAAAGTGTTTGAGCGAATTCCGTAGGATCACATGACTTATCCCCTGCAGTGAAGTAGCCACCTGGTAGCCGCAGTGTTGTTCCATAGACTAGTTCAGCCGCTGTAGTCTTCAGATCACTCTTAAATGCAGAGCGAATACCAAGCAAAACGAGTGGAAGCTTATCCATCCAATGGGAGTCTTCGTGACACATAAGGGATGACTTCAGCTGGCGATGGAAGCGTTCGACGAGGCCGTTAGCTTGCGGATGATACGCACAGGTATGCGCATGTACTGTACCCAACAAGCTGGTAACTTCTTCCAAAGCGAAGACTCAAATTGGCGACCTTGGTCAGTGATGACTTTTGTCGGCAATCCAAATCTGATACCCATCCATGAAGAAAGGCTCTTGCAACAGTGTCCGCTTGGATATCAGGAAGTGGATGGCTTCAGGCCATCTGGAAAAGCGGTCGAGACAGGTGAGCAGATAACGTTGGCCTTGAATCACTGGAAGAGGGCCAACAATGTCTACATGATTATTTCAAATCGCTGGGATGGGGGCGGGAATGCGTCAAAGGGGGACCTGGTGTGCCTTTGGACTTTGGCACGCTGGCTGGCAAGGCACGTTTTGGTCCAATGTTTGACATCCTTCCGCATCGAGGGCCAAACAAAGCGAGAGGTAACCAGGTGTTGCGAAGCACGGATACCAGGATGGGAGGGCTTATGAAGATCCGTGAAGACTGCTTTTCTGTGACATGGAGGGACATAAGGGCGAATAGCAGCTGTTGATACGTCGCAATAGAGGGGCACAGACAATCCTGGCATACTCATTTTCTTGAGGGAAAGTGAGTGAGTGGAGTCTTCTCTGAGCAGGTCTTGTAGTTCCGTATCCTTATCTTGATCCTGTGCAATAGCATTCCACAGTGTAGAGCTGAGGGTAACAGAGTAATCTCTATTCTTGAAAGTGCATCCGCTGGAGTGTTCAAGACACCTTTGATGTGGCGGATATCTGTGGTAAATTGCGAGATATAATCGAGTTGCCTGATGACTCTGGGAGAGTGGTTACAGCTGTTTTTATTGAAGACAGTGACCAAAGGTTTGTGGTCGGTAAAAACACAAAACTCTCGGCCTTCAGGAAATGTTGAAAATGCATCACGTTTAAGTAAATAGCAAGAAGTTCACGTCCGAAAGCACTATAACGCGTTTGGGCTGGCTGCAGCTTTTTCGAGTAAAACGCGATGGGTGCTTGTTGACCGTTAATGGTTTGTTCCAACACCCCACCGATCGCAACATCTGATGCATCGACCGTCAGAGTTAGGGGGCATTACTGATAGGAAATGACAGAGACAATGCACTATTGATAGCATTTTTGGCATTGTCGAACGCCTGTAAACTATCGCTACACCATAACAATTTCGTTACCTTGCGTTTGTGTGTGATCATAGCGTGTAGAGGAGCAAGAACACTAGCACAGTTTTTAATGAACTTGTGGTAATAATTTACCAAACCTAGAAACCGACGTAACTCACGCTGATTATTTGGCATAGGGTAATTTTTATCACTTCACACTTGTTCCTGAAGGGGGGTAATTCCGTGCTGCGAAATCGTGTGACCAAGAAATTCCAAGGTTGGCTGTGCAAACACACACTTAGATGCATTAATAGTAACACCGTATGTTCTAAGCGTTGAAAGAGGAGTGAAAGATGTTCCTTATGTTCCTCTTCCGTTGAGCTGGCCACAAGCAAATCATCGATGTAGGCATAAACAAAGTCTAAGCCTCTGGTGACCTCATCTATAAACCTCTGAAAGGTTTGCGCAGCATTCCGTAGCCCGAACGGCATCTTCAAAATTCGAATAACCCAAATGTGTACAAACTGCAGTCTTGGGAATATCCGAAGGCTCTACGGGAATGTGGTGGAAAGCCTTAACGAGATCTATTTTACTGAAGATAGATTTGCCGTGGAGAAGAGAAGTAAAGTCTTGGACTTTGGTACCGGATATCGGTCCGGGATGGTTGTCGAATTCAAAAACCGGTATCCCCACATGGTCTCCAGTCTCCTGACTTCTTCTGGACCAGGTGTAGGGGAGAGGACAACTGCTTTTGGAAGGTCTTATTATCCCAAGATCCAGCATAAGCTGGAATTCCGATTTGGCAGCTTTCAGTTTGTCCGGGGCAAGACGTCTGGGTTTCGCAAACACAGGGGACCTTTTGTTGTAATGTGATGGGTAATGGTGTGCTTAATGGTATCACCCATCTGCATTGGTTGAAGAATTCCTGGATATCGCTGGAAAAGGCACTGGTACATGGAATTAGGGGGAACGAGGGAAAGTGCAGAGTTCGAGGCGTCCGGAAGGGCAACCTGTTTGGCAAGAACAGAAAGCATGTGGCCTGGTCGCATAAAGCGTCGCTTGTCAAGATCCACCAGGAGTTTGAAATGCTGTGGAGGAAGTCAGCGCCGATTATGGGATGCTGCACTTGAGCACAGATGAAAATCCACTTGAAGGATCGGTGAAGGCCCAAGTTTAGTTCACGCGACTGAGTACCGTACGTGGGTATGCGTGAACCGTTAGCAGCGTAATAGAGGCGGAGATTCCGAGTGCGTATGACCAGATTTTTTGAGGGAATAACCTGCTGACGCTCCGGTATCAACCAAGAAATGACACCAGAGTTCCTGTCCTTTATGAATAACAGGTTGGCAGTGCGAGTACTAGACGCCATTAGGACTCGCTGCTGGGGTTTTCCGACGAAAAATTGCAAGGGAGATGCACTTCCTAGCCTTCTTTCCAAATTTGGCGTGTAGAAGCAGATCTTCTTCCGGAACTCGAACGATGCCTCTTCGTAAATCTTGACCGAGGAATGGCTTCTTTGCCGTTGATTTTGTAGCAGAGAACAAACGTGGTTGAGTCGTTGACTTAACTCTTTCACTTTCAACTCCAGTTCCGATTGTGTGTTCACGTTGTTGACCGAGCTGTGTCAATCTCCACTACTTTGTCGGCAGTTTCTGCTAGTTTATCAACTGGAGTAGCAGGATCCATAGTGGCCAAGACACGCTGAGCTGATGGATGAAGTTTCTGCAAGAACAACTGTCTAAAGATGTCCTTATCGAAGGTTTTGTGCGCGTTCGCCTAGAGCGCACTGCATAGCCCTCAGCATTTGAGTGGGCTTACGGTCTCCAAGTTCTTCTTTTTGAGATTAACTGATGTAGTTTCTCACGCTCGGGAGACAGTGGTGCGGCACAGGATGGCAGACTTCAGATCGTTGTATGGGTCCTCACTCGTGGAAGCAGACACGATGACGTCACGGATTTCAGAGATGATGCTCGCTGGTAGAGAGGACAAAACATGATCGTTTTCGTCCTGCTAGCGGTGATCCTTCCCAGTTGAATTGTGATTCCACTTGGTGGAACCAAATAATGGATCACCCGGCCAGAAGACGGGGCTTTACGCTCAAGTGGAGATGGCACAGCGTCGTCAGGCATCTCTCTCCTATGCTTGCTAACGTACAAGCAAGACGACAAGTTCCCAACGAAGGAGTGGAGGTGAGACGAGCGCAGGCACAGAGCGCACGGGCAGGGTGAGGGGCAGAGGGCACGAGCGACATTACAGTCTGGTCCTAGTCGCTCGGGTGAAGGGGTGGTGGGCACGAACGACGTTTCAGTCTGGTCCTAGTCGCTCGGTGAAGGGGGTAATCCAGCTCCGGGGTCACCAATTGTTGGGTTTACGTCGTCGTCGTCGTTGGCCTAGGCAAGCTACGGCTTGGGAACCGTAGCGCATCTATCCGGTATAGGTTAACCTGGATGATGTAGCCATAAGCACTGCCGCTAGTTAAGTGCCAACCAGTGATTATCTCACTAGCGTATTGAGTCCGTTAGGAAACTACGACAGTACCAAAGGTGGAAAATATAACCTTTGGTTTTCTATTCTTATTTGTAAAATGGACATGGCATTAGATTAAAATAAATATTTGAATATAAATAATTAACTGACAATTGTGATATATAATTAATTATGTTTACATACAATAAAATAATATAGTATACATAAAATTAGTATTAATGGGTTCACAATTGAATTATAATGGGGTAACTAATTTAAAATGAATTTATACTATTCCGAAATTCAAGACGGTAAAATTAACATTTATCTTGAAACTAAAATAAGAGTATTCACTACAACCTATTTCTTCCAGTGCTTTTGTTTATTCTTAAGAGTGTGGATTATTTATGTTCATATGCTTAACATATTACACTGCTTATACATGTGAAGCAAAGAAGTTCCTTATATGAGGACGTTATTGCTCACTACTTTTCTCCAAAAAGAAGACTTGAGTTTATGTGTAAATAAGTTCGATGTTTAAAGGAGCCCATAGGAAATTGGTGTTAGATTTTTTTACAGTTCACCTAAATTCTCTAAGTGTTTAGTGTAATATTGAGAAGGTGAATTGCGTATGCTTACCATATTACTATTAAGATTTATTAATAACTAAGTTAACATGAATTTCAGTTATTAATTTTACTCCACATGATATTCCGCACACCCAATTCGCACAGTCACCATCCGCATCATAGGCATTTTCAGTGTTGTTTATAATATATTATTTTTTTCTTTTAGGTTGGGGATAGCTGCGAAATTATCAATAGAAGAGAGAGTAAGCTTGATTTTAATGCGTGGAATACCAGGTAGGCCTACTACAAATCGATGAATCAGAAGAGAATTTAAATTCTGCACCGATTCATCGATTTGTAGTACCTGGAAATCGTGCAAAAACTGTTCTTGGACTTTGACAAAAATGTGAAACCTATCCAATTCTAATTCTTCTTGCTCTTTCTGTCACGTAGCCAAGAACCTCCCCAGCAACTTTACTTCTTCCTTCTCTCCTTTTTACCATTCTGGTGGCTTTGGAGCCATATCTTCTCTCGATAAAGCTGAACTCTTCGCTCAAACTTTCCCCCCAACTCAATCCTGAACGATTCCGGTGTTGTTCCTCCATCACCTCCTTCCTCTGATTTAATTATATCTAAAATTAGAATCTCTTCCAAAGATGTTTTACTTCCTTATTTGGCTTAATTCTAGGAGGGTGTACTGTCCTAATGCTACTTTTCCTTCCCGCTGGAAGTTCCCTTTCATTCAGCCTGTCTCAAAGAAGGGTGCTTATTCAATCCTCCAACTCTCGTCCAATTATTTTGATATCTTGCCTTTCTAAAGTTTTATCAATCTATCCTTATTATAAAGAGTCTTAAACTCCTCTCTTCTCACAATCTTCTTTCAGCTCGTCAGTATAGGTTACGAAAGGGACACTTCACCGGCGATCTTCTGCATATCTCTCTAACGCTTGGTCATCCTCGTTTCGGGATTTCGGTGAAACCCTTGCTATTACGTCAGACATAACAAAAGCTTTTGATAGAGTCTCGCACAAATCCTTAATTTCAAAACTGCCATCCTTCGGTTTGTATCCTCCTATCTGTTCCTTCATCTCCAATTTACTCTCTATCCGATCTAAAGCTGCGGTTGTAGATGACCACTATTCTTCTCCTAAGCTATTAATAGTGGTGTTCCTCAGGGCTTTGAACTGTCGCCCACTCTTTTCCTTTTATTTATGAATGATCTATTAAGTCGCATTCCTTTTCGTATCCATTCCTATGCCGATGATTCCATTTTTCACTTCTCCACCGCTTCATAATGCGTCCCTCTCAACACTCACTCCATGCTTAGTGTAGGACGGCTATAATGCACTTACAGTAACCTATGATCTTTCTGTGATACTTTCTCTGATTGGGACAGAGAAAACCTTGTGGCCTTCAGTGTCTCAAAAACTCAGTTCCTTCATCTGTCTAGTCGTCACAATCTTGAACTCAACTATCTCCTTACCTTCAACGATACACAATTCAATCCTTCCTCTTCTCTTAATGTTCATGGCGGTTTCCTCTTCGTGTGATGTTTCCTGGAAAGATCACTTATACTCTCTTCCTAAAACTGCTTCTAAAAGGGCTTACCCGCCCCTGTATTGAGTACGTTTCTCATATTCATATGCTCGGGGTGGAATCATACGCTTTGAGTCTCATCAATTCCATACCTGTTACTGACTCTCTTCAATCCCTCTTTCTTCGTCGCAATGATGCCTCATTCCAGCAAAAATGCTTCACTCTCTCTTTGCTATCGTTATTATTAGGGACACTGCTCTTCTGAGCATTCTAACTGCATGCCTCCTCTTTTAAGGAGAGCACATAATACCAGAATTTCTACACATTCTTATTCCTTTTCTGTCCAACTCTCTAACGCAAGGGTTAATCTGTATTTTCAATCTTTCATCTACTCAACGGGTCAACTCTGGAACAATCTTCCTCAATCTATTTTTTCTTTTAAACACAGAGTGTCCAAGCATCTCGAAACCTCAGGCTTTGATTTTGGCTTTCTTATTAGAATTAATTACCTACCTAATGTAAAATGACCATCTACCTAAATTGTCAATATTCACAACTAACCAACTGGGAGGAATCAAAAAGAAAGTAATTGGGCAAAATGGAGGAAATGCTCACTAATTTCAGAAGAGTTTAGTCCTTTTGATATTGTAAAGTTTATTCTCGATTCTCAGTGATTATTATTAACTGTAAGTTAGGATTTACATTTTCTTAATTTATTTAAATCTCAATCGGTGTTAATACCAACTCTGACAACCAGCGTTAACTCGGGGTCCCTCATGGCTCTGTTCTCTCACCAACACTCTTCAACTTATACATGCATGACATTCCAACACCCATAGATAACAAGCTTACCTTATCATCATATGCAGATGACATCACTCTAACATCCACCCACAACAACATCGCCACCGCTACAAATAACCTACAAACATACATAGACAGTATACAAGACTGGCTCACACACAATAGACTCAAAGTAGCACCCACAAAATCAACCATCACCTTGCTTACAAGCAACACAAAAGAACACCAGGTAATTCCACAGCTTACACTAAACAACATCAACATTCCACACACACACAGGACCAAAATACATGGGGTCACATACAACACATCATTATCTTTTGCAAACCACATTCAGGACATTAAAAACAAATGTACGTCAAGACTTAACACGCTTAGGGTACTAACAGGCACAAACTTTGGACACCAGCAGGAAACAACATCACTCATATACAAAACAATATATTCGCTCAGTTATGGACTATGCTAGCCCATGCTGGGCACCCATTATCTCAAACACACACATAAACACCTTGCAGACAATACAAAACAACGCACTTCGTATCATTACAGGATGCACTCGAACAACACCAATAGAACACCTGCACACAGAAACAAAAATACTGAAAGTTAGGGAACATTTAGACATGAGGGGAACACAATTCATGGCAGCAGCAGCGACAACTAACCCACAACACCCTTGCCATTACATGTACAATCATGCACCAACACCTCGCACCACTAAGGTAACACCAGAGAGACATTATAACCAAATACTCCATTCCATACCACGCCCCACAGACATCACACAGTACAGAAAACACACACACACACACCTAACCCACAAAGCACTGACACGACTCGGTCTGAATGCGGTCCTAGGTGCGAAGCCGCCACCCATTAGCAGGTCAGAGATCAGCCTGAGAAGATTGGATCGAGTTAACTTAGCACGATTCCGATGTGGACATCACCCCAACTTACGGACATATAAACACAGACTAGACAACTCCATAGACGACACCTGCCACCTGTGCCAGGACACACCACAAACAATTGAACACATTATGACAGACTGTACCGCTCTAGCACAACAACGAACACAACAAAACATTACTAGTGCGCTGAACCTCTGGTCCACTCCGGAGAGGGCGATCGGTTACCTGCGTGCCGCCGGCTTGCTCGATCAGGGTGGGCTGATCGGCTAAACAACAACAATAACAACCAGCGTTAACTGAACTTCGTTCGAGTTAAGATGAATTTTTCTTTAATTAAATACTACCAACCAGACTACCTTCAAAATTTCGAACATCCAAGACAATAAGCTTGAAGGAATGTAAAAATCCTAATTTTACAGACCCTCAAATGGCAAATCTCCTTTAAAATTATTTATATTATAATTTTGCACAAATTTCAATTCTAATTAATGAAATTTGTTATTTCAAAATTTGAATGTTTATATTGCCTTCCCTTACTTTAAGACAAATTTGAAAAAAAGTAGTAAATATTTCTATAACTACCGTAGTCTTATGCTATGGGGCGGGGAGATTTTGCGGACAGTCGCCCTTGGCAACTCCTTCCTGCAAGAAAAAGTAAAAACATGTGTATGTATGTTTTTTACATAACTTTCAATTCCTCCTTTCGCCCACACGTGAAATTGTGTGAACAAATCTGTTTTAACCCCGATAACACTTCGGGGATGGCTCTTACGAAGGTTTAATTCTTTTTAAGAAGAAATTACACCACACGCTCTTTACATCTAAAGATAAAGGACATCGACGTATAATTTGATGTAAACATCGAACAAATTTGTTCACTAAAAAAAATTTAGGTCAGTTTATTTGGTTTAAAAGTTGTCTGTGCGATGATGGATGTAGCGTATTCGTCGAGAGTTGTAGGCTCCTCCCAACGTCAAGTCTCTTGTCCGCAGTACGTATAAACAAAATTTCGGTAGTTTACAATTTATGTTGTTCGTGGTAAAAAATAAATAATTTTGTTTATCTAGTCAGACGACGCTTGTACAAAATTTTATACTCTTTTGTGAAAAGCAATTCAGTCCATATATGTATAAAAATACCACAGCCATTAAAATGTTGAGCTTCACATCCAAAATCAGTGAGACCAAATATGGGAAGCTGCATTCAAAATGTAAGTGGTTCGTGAGGTTAAAGTAAATGTTAAGTTCTCAATACCTAAAATATCTTTGTTCAGAAGATAGGATAAGCACTAATTTTGTGCAAAATTTGTGTTTACAACAAAAGGCGTGGCCTAAATAAATTTTGGACCATTTTGAAACATGAGTAATGCAAAAAGGAAAATCTTTTTTGTGTCCATAATAATAAACCTTAAAAGTAGAAGTACAAGAATAACACACGAAAACTGAATTATTTCGTCCCTGTTCCATGTCCAATGTTTGACTTGACGTGAAACTTGAGAGTTAATGGTGGTAAACAGTCTCCTCTTTCAATGTTTTGCATCATCTTACTTGATTTGAATGAATTCCGTCACTGCCTGATATTTTTTGGGAGGAGCCAAATTCATAAATTCATTGTAAAATGAACCAGTTAAACCAGTATTCAGTAATCAATAAAATGACCAGTGAATGGACATACCAAGTATTTTTCTCAGTTTAAGAGAAGTTTCTTTGGGAAAGGCTGTATTCTTCCCTGCTATAATGTCAGATTTAAGATACAGTAATTTAATCATGAATTTTTAACTGAATTTCTTGATGTATATAGAGAACAACATTGCCTGTGGAAAATTAAATCAAAAGAATATTCCAACAAACAGTTAAAGGCTGAAGCCTATAATAAATTAATAGAAAAACTTAAGGAAGTAGATAAATATTCCTGCAAGGAAACGGTCCTCTGAGAACGAATTTCAGGAAAGAAATGAAAAAAGTGAATTCATCGAAAAAATCTGGAGCAGGTGCTAATGATGTATATATACCTAATCTGTGGTATTTTAAGAATCTTTGCTTTCTCGAAGATCAGGAAATGTCAAGAGAAAGTACCTCGAATATTAATGTCAATGATAATGAAGTAATTAATTATTTATGCATAACTTATTTTTCATTCGTATATCTGAAAATTGTTATATATATATAATATATATAATATAATATATATACAGGGTTTCCGAGAATTATCTGTACAACTTTTGGCTTTTATTAAAAGTCAACCATGAAGTGTAGAAATTCCAGTGTTGTCCCATTTTACAGAGAATCTCATTAAGTTTTTTCTGATACCAAGTTTTGACAAGTTTTTTAGAAATTCCAGTGTGTCCGAAAATTATCTGTACAATTTCATCTTTTAATAAAATTCTTGATAACACACGTAAAATTCTTAAACAAGATTGTTTAGAATCTGTATTTTCAAAAGTTTCTTTTATTAAAGTAACGTTACAAACATTCGATATGTGCACCATCAGGTGCATACACACAGACTGATGATTTAAAAGCAAGAATCACAGCTGCTATTGAGCGAATTGATGTGGATATGCTGCAGCGTACATGGCAACATTTGGATTATCGACTGGATGTTTTGCGAATCACTGATGGTGCACATATCGAATGTTTGTAACGTTGCTTTAATAAAAGAAACTTTTGAAAATACAGATTCTAAATAATCTTGTTTAAGAATTTTACGTGTGTTATCAAGAATTTTATTAAAAGATGAAATTGTACAGATAATTTTCGGACACACTGGAATTTCTAAAAAACTTGTCAAAACTTGGTATCAGAAAAAACTTAATGAGATTCTCTGTAAAATGGGACAACACTGGAATTTCTACACTTCATGGTTGACTTTTAATAACAGCCAAAAGTTGTACAGATAATTCTCGGACACCCTGTATATATATATATATATATATATATATATAATATATATAATGTTTTATGTGTATATATATTATATATATATTATATATATATATATGTTTTATTTATATATATATATATAATAGTCTCATATAATGTAAGGTCAGTGAGGAATTCAATTGTAGATGTCCATAAAATCTGCGACAGTGCAGATTTGATACTCCTGCAGGAGCACTGGCTACCTAAGCAAGAGCTAAAATTCCTCTCTACCATCCATGATGACTTTATTTACCATGAGTCATCAGCAGTAGACTTGTCAGATGAATTAATGTACGGTAGGCCTTTTGGTGGTGTTGCTTTCTTAATAAGGAAAATTTGTCAAAACATATAAAAATTTTAACAAGCGATAATGTAAGGTTGTTAGGCATTGAAGTACAAGTGAACAATGACTGCATATTAATTGTAAACTGCTATTTACCATATAACAACGGCAGTAATCTAGACGAATACATTGATTTGCTGTACAAAATTAAGTCATTATCAGATAACTCCAAATATTCTCACTGTATATTTACAGGGGTTCTTAACCTGTCGCTCGCAAGCAACATGTTGCTCATCAAATGGGCAAATGTTGCTCACGAACAAAGCCTGCTTTTCTAATGCAAAGCAAAAAGGATAATTTTTCCTGAAATTTTTACTGCTAACTTCAAGATAACATTTTCATTCATGGTCAACATTTTTAGCCATTTAAACGACTTAAATCTGAGGTTGCAAGGAAAAAATAATTTTGTTGTTGCCTTATATGAGGAAATTATGGGATTTAAAAAAAAACCACTTTTTCAGAGCCAAGTTTCTAAGGAGAATCTTAATCATTTTCCTGAACTTAAAAAATATTTGGCTGAAACTGCTAGCAACTGTCCATCACTCGTAGTAAAAGCACTCGAAAACATTAGTGACGAGCTCGAAGAGAGGTTCAAACACTTAAAAGAGCATCTACCAAACTTTCAATTATTGACAAACTACATAAATTTCGAGAGTGATGATCTGACACAAATTTTCAAACAAGAGGAAATAGCAGCTGCAGAATTAGAACTTATTGATGTTTTTCAATATACCTAAAAATTGTAATTAAGCATTATGAAGTTTGCATGCGTTTAAAGAAATATTTAAATAGTTAAATATTTATCTAATTTAAACTTTAAGTTTAAGTTAAAGGCTTTTTTATATATGTTGCTCACTCTGTAATTAAGTGCCAAAAATTTGTTCACTTAAGAAAAAAGGTTAAGAACCCATGCTGAGTGTATAATAATGGGGGACTTTAACGCACGTGTGAACTCGGAATTCTTTGTAGAATTGGGTAACTATGAGTGGTACCACCAGGTGGATTGATCATTGTCTCACTAGTAATAATCTAAAGGATCGAATTGTTGGAGTTCATATTCTGCATGATTTCCTTCTTTCTGATCATAGACCATTAGAAATATTAATTAACGTTACCAATTTATGCGCAACACGACTTAACAAGAACTCAATAGGTAAGAGTAATCGCGTCGATTGGTCCAATGTTACGATGCAGCAGAGAATAGAATACAAAGACAGAACATGTCACCTCTTTAATAATTTAGAAATTTTGCACCTTGCCTGTAATAATCCTTGCTCAAATGATTCTCACTGTAAACTCATAGATAGGTATTATAGTAAGATAATATCCCTGTTAAGAGAAGCAGGAAGCCCCCTGATTAAATCTTACAACTATCATACTAAGATTATTCCTGGATGGAATGATTTTATTGACCCCCTGAAGAGGGAATCGAAAGACGCCTATGATTTGGTGCTTTCATGGTAGACCCAGATTAGGACCAGTATACTTGAATATGTGTAGAAGTCGGGGTCAGTATAAGGCGGCCATAAGGCGATGTAAACAGGAAGAAGAGTCTATTCGAGCATCAAAAGCCTGTGAAGCTCGCATAAATAACGATAATAAAAGATTTTGGAAAGCTGTTAAGAATCAAACGGGTGTCAAAAATGTCCTCCCTCCGACAATCGATGGGGTGTCGGGGGAGGGTGAAATTGTAAAGCTGTGGAAAAACCACTATTCTAACATTCTTAACAGTGTGAGTAGGGATAATCTTAAGATAGATTGCAGCGAAACGATTGTGGGAGGGACAAGGGAAAATACTTTGATATCATTTTCCGAAGTAAAGAGGTTAATTAAAGAGTTAAAGACTGGTTCTGCGTCAGGGGTAGCTGACTTATCGAATGAGCACTTAAAATATGCAAATGACGTAGTATGTCTGCATATATCATTGCTCCTATCAGCCATGCTGGCTCATAGCTATATCCCTGCAGAGTTCATGAGGGTACATATCTTGCCCCTGGTCAAAAATAAGTACGGAGACATTCTGTCCAGCAATAATTACAGGCCTATTGCTGTCGCTTCCTGCTTCTCGAAACTACTAGAAAAACTATTGTTACGCCGATTAAATGATTTCCTATGGACATCTAATCAGTTTGGCTTTAAAAGGTCCCACTCAACTGACCTGTGTATCTATGTACTTAAAGAAACAATATCTAAATACATTGACAGTAATTCAACTATTTATAGGTGTTCCCTAGATATAAGTAAGGCATATGATAGGGTGAACCACAATATTTTATTTGCAAAACTAGAAGACAGGAAGGTTCCCATGTACATATTAAATTTATTGAAATTTTGGTATTCCCACCAATCTTTCACTGTTAGGTGGGGCAATGTACTATCCGAGTGTTTTGGCTCCTCTTGTGGGGTGAGACAAGGCTCCTTGCTCTCCCCTATGCTGTTTAATGTGTATATCGACGGATTAATTGCGTCACTTAATGAGGCAACAGTGGGATGTTGTATAGATAACACAAGGATAAATAACTTAGTTTATGCTGATGATATGGTGTTAATCAGTCCCTCTGTTAAAGGTCTGGATCGGGTACTAAAAGTCTGCGAAGTGTATTCGCATAAACATGATATTCTTTTTAATGTTACAAAAACTAAGGTTATGCAATTTCATCCTAAAAGCTGTAATCAGCCAGCTGATATAAGGTTTAAAATGAATGGTGAAGTAATTGAGGAAGTACAAGAGTTTAAGTATTTGGGTCAAACTATTACCAGCTCCTTGGGTGATAACTCGGATATAAGAAAACAATTTCGAAGCCTGTGTGCTAAAGCGAATATGACCATAAGGAACTTTCGATTCTGTACAAGTGAAGCTAAAGACACTCTCTTTCGTACTTTCTGCAGTAATATATACGGACAGCAACTCTGGGTGAATTATAAAAAAGGTTCTGGCAGAACTCTAAATTTGCTGTATAACAGGTCTTTTAGACTCTTACATAAATTACCCACGAGATGCTCAGCTTCGCAAATGTTTGCTACCCGCAATGTCCCGAGCTTCCCGGAGGTAACAAGACGTGCTCAACACAGTCTAATGCAAAGAATTAAAAAAATCAACCAACCCGATCATCCAAGCTATCCATGAGTCCTGCCATTTATCCTCTAAGCCAGCGTTTCTTAACCTTTTTCGACATCAGCACCCCCTGTAGTTAGGTCTAGGCAGTCCAGCACCCCCTTCACCTGGTTAGTAGCAAAAAGTTAGCAAAAGTTAGTAGCAAAAAGTTAGCAAAAGTTAGTAGCAAAAAGCATCACGCAAATACAAAACAAATAAGAATATGAGTACAATTTATAGTTGGCAATAACATTTTCAATAAAACGATATCAAGTTGAAGCAACGTGAACATACATTTAAAAGCAGCACATTTAGAGTAAAAAATAAACGAGGAAAATTTTAAAACGATATTAAGACAAGACACACAAAGAATTATAATTACAAATTCAAACCTAAATACTTTCTTGAATATAACAATATAATAAAATACTTGTTCATGAATACAACAATAGATCAAGCGGCCAAAATAAATGTTAAGAATAACAATCAAGGAGAATTACTTACCCCCTAATCTTGGGGTCAAAATCATGCAATAAAAGTAAATTTCTCGTGACACAGAGTGAACGTCTTCCTTCTTAATATTAATGGTGATAATGTAAACGTGCAATAAATCTTTCGTAATTAAATATATATTCAAATTCTCATACAATAATATCTGTTAATAAAATAGAAAAGATTAGGAGTTTGTGAAGGAGTTTGGTTAACGGACCTAACGTATCCATACTGCACATGACAGAAGCCCTTTTCCAGCACCTCCTAAAATCGATTTCAGGACCCCCATGGGGTGCTAGCACCCCAGGTTAAGAAACGCTGCTCTAAGCTACGGACTTCTTGGTACGAAAACGTCTGTCTGTAGCTCCACTTAACTTCGACATTACAGTATTATTTCTAATCAATTGTATATATTTCTATCCTTAGTATATGAACTGTCATTGTATTAATAATATTTATCATATGGACTAGTCTGCCAATAAACCTTTTCATTTTCATTTTCATTTCATTTCATATATATATATATATATATATATATATATATATATATATATAATTATATATATATATGAGGCTTTCCGAAGCAAAAGTAGCACAAGCGCCATTTTTGGTAATCGTCAGAAAACGCGTTGAAAGTTATGCGACCTCATTATTTTTCACGGGACTTTCGACCATACGAACATTAGCGTGTCTGCAATTCATCCATTGCCATATGACAGTATACGGTCTGAAGAACCTCTCAGTGGGTATAACTCATTTTTGCCCCGGATGGCTCTTGTGCTACTTTTGCTTCAGAATACCTCATATATATATATATATATATATATATATATATATATATATATATATATCTACTATATAAAAGCAAGTTGTGTGTGATTCTGTCTGTGAGTCTGTCTGTCCGTGAACTTTTGGGTCTCTAGAAAAAGCTGAATTTTTTAAATAATTACATGGTTAGAGAGGAAAAAAAATTATAGTCATGAAAATCTTGAGCTTCACATTGTGTCAAGAAGATTTGTGAAGCTTAAGATTTTCATGACTATAATAATTTTATTGAACCCCCCACTCAGTAATTGGGGGACCGCAGGCCCTCCAATTACTCGGGGATACGACAGTAGCATGGGCGCAAAATGGGAGAGTGCAGGAATGTCGTAATGCAATTGCAAATATTGATCAATGTTGCAAAGGGGTTATGCAACAAAGGGGGTAGGGTTATGCAATGAAGGGGGAGGGGGTTATGCAGCATCACTGTTTCAATGCTTATGCAACATCAATGCTACAAAGGGGGGTAGGGTTATGCAACAACTCAATGCTGCCAAGAGGGAGAGGGGAGGGAGCTTCCGGGGGAAAAGGGTGGATGACCTACCCCCAAAGGGATAGCCTTAACCTAAGAGAGGAAGAGAAAGGCGACGGACCACCATTTATTTGAATTACTTATTTATTAAAGGCAAGATTGACTTTCTCCTTAATTTTGTTCAGCAAGAGAACTAATTATTTAAACGACACCCAATATTAACAATAAAAGAAATACACTAGACAATTGGCTTAGCAAAAGAAATCATTCCAATAATATATTCTCTAAGAATAATATTCAATTTACCTATAATTCGCTTTCATTTATTCTAACACCTTAGAACGTATACTGTGTCTATTTACTTTTGACAGTCCTCTCTAGACACCTTCTTTATTTTTTATAAACCAAAATCAGCGAAATCAAGCAGAGGAATCCTTTATTCATTTGTTTTCAAGCTAATTTCAAACAAAAATATTAATACACACTTTATATATATACAGTATTATATATATATTATATATATATATATATATATATATGTATATATATATATACACATATACATACATATATATATATATATATATATATATATATATATAATATATATATATATATATGAAAAACTACAATTATTTTAACTAACTTCACCTGAAGGTCTATTTACTTTTGTCATTCCTCTGTGTATATATATATATATATTAGGCCGGGTCGAAAAGGGGTCATGGTCAAGATTTTGCTTAGGTACATATTCTGAGGTTGATCATTTTGTAATAGTAGTATCCACACCAAATATCAAGGCTGTGGGACCTTCGCTACCCTCCCCCCACCGATACTCACTTTTTTCCATATGAATTTGTATGGGAAATAGGCCAAAAATTGAAAATCGTAAAAATCGACCTTAAATATTAATATTTTTGCTTTCGGATGGCGAAAATCGGGTTCCCGGCACGAATTACATCAGAATAGACCATTCACCAACTTTTTTTTAGATCAGGGGGTAGGGTCTTAAATCTGGTGCTGACTCATAGCACTGGATATAAGACCTAATATTACATTATTTTTGTTTTTTTCTTTCCAGATTCCTATTTAGGTACCTATAATGTTAAAAGTTTGTATTAAAATACGTTATTTAATTTTAAAATATCAGTAATAAATAAAATATAGTTAAAATCTTATTAAATTAAATTATGGCTACTAGAAAAAGAAGCCAAAATGCAGCCTTCGGATATCCAGCAAAATTTTCATCTGCCATGACACCATCAAAAGCTGATGTTGTAAGGCACTTCCATTTTATTGTTGGAGAGGAAGAATCTAAAGCACAGGGTAAAATAAGTAAAATGATTGCTATAACGTAGTTGTTCAAGATATAAAAGAAATTTGGCAAAAATTTTCTTTCCCAACAATTGATACAAAGGGAATTTATGTTAAGAGTTACTAGACTTATAGAAGATGCTGATAAGTTAACTAAATGCCCTATGATAAAAAGAAATGAAAAATATTATGAAAAATTAAAGAAATATGACGAGATGTTTGACATATCTCCATGCCACTGTTATGATAAAGGCATAAGGGATAGAAAACTTTGTAGGTGTGAACATAAAATGCCTATTATAGAATGGGAAGCTTTTATTGGTCAAAAAGAAAGAAAAAACCAGTTAGGAAAAATTGATAAAAAACTACTTCAAGTAATTTGAGAAAGTTTGGGCAAAATCCAAAAAGCACAGGAAAGGGAAAAGAAATCAAAAGAAAAATTAAGAGAAGCAAGGGAATTTGTATCATCAGAAGTGATAGAAAATGATAATGAAAATGAAGATGTCGATTTTCAAGACAGAGAGGACTTAGATTATAAAGAAGACTTAGAATTAATAGAAAATTTTCAAAATAGATATACCTATGAAAATTTAGCCAAAACTTCCAAAAGCGTTGAACGGGGTGTGAACTTAGTAACTACTCTAAATCTTCCCAGGAAAGAATTGGTTATATTAATCGGCATAAATTTATTTTAAATACTTTAGAGTCTAGAAAAGAACTGCCTACTTTTGAGTGGAAAGGTCAATGGAAGGAATAAAAAGAACATTAGTTTTAGGTCGAAAATTTTATTGAATTTCTGTCTCTTAGTTTCTAAATTTCTACAATAATAGCTAAAAATTTATGTATTAAATTTTTTTTTTCATGCATTTTTGTATTTTTTAATTTTTTTTTCATTAAAAAATAAATATAACTGTTTTATAAGCGAACTTTTGTAAGAATAAAAAAAATTCGAAATAAATCGTAAATTATCTCGAATTTTACAAATTTTCTGAAAAAACTGAAATCGGTAGGGGGGGGGGGGTCCTCAGAATTCAAAAATATTTTACCAGGGTGTTACTATGAGTGATTGAACCACCTCACACTATGTACGTAAGAAATAAAAAATTTCGACCCGGCCTAATATATATATATATATATATATATATATTATATATATATATATATATATATACAAGATGTGTGTTCACAATTTCGTACGGTTTTTTTTGTTCATTTTTTTAATTCTATCGATTTGAGAAATCTATATATATATATATATATATATATACACACACACACACACACATTTATATTAAATTTCCATATGAAAACAGGATTAATAATATGCCGAAGATATACTAAAATGTATATTAAATTTGGTAATAAACAATTTTTCTCATACAATATCTTTTATTTTTACAATATGTTGAGACGAGAAGAATTGGAGGCAGGAACGGATAAGTTTCACCCATGTTTATCCTGAAGCTTTTTTGAAGGCCGCAAACTGATAACAAAGGTCCAGACTGGAACGCGGTAGACAAACTTTCACTCAAAGATTCTCCTCCGTCTCCTCTCTCTCCATGCGATTTTTTCCCTGTATATAAATGTTTTTATATTTTATCAACTTCGTTGTTTATATGTATTTTTCTTTGCGTGTAATTTTCATGGTATCATCTTCATAGTTATTGCCTCTCTTATTGAAATGAAATGAATGAATCAAAAAAATGGAAAGGTTTATTATTATTATTATACATTTTTTTCAAAATTACACACACACACACACACACACACACACACACACACACACAGAAAGAAAGTTTTGTTTATTCTATATGGATATAATATTCATAGCTTTAATTTTCAGAAGTAAATTGGAATTCATTTACCGTGTTTATGATGCTCGTAATTAGTCACAGCAAAATTTTTTAAAAATATAAATAAAGGAATGAAAAGAAAAACAAAAATATTTATAATTTCTTTATTATAAATTCCTCTCGATAAGATCGTAAGGGGGAAATTTTAAAAAAAGAGAATCAACAATTCATTTTACTAAACTGTAAAACATTCCTTGTGCAGATTTTGGCTGTGAGCCTCTGGTTCGCTCCAGTATGCTGGCACCTGAACCTACCCTAACCTATGATTCAGAACATAGATTCTCTGGACGATAATGGAGAATACATTTAATACACAGATTTTCAAAAGACCTTTTAGAGAGAGAAGAAAAAATATACATACGAGGAATATACGCAATAAATTCAGACAATAGATTCTCTTTGTAACTGGTACCTAACCGTCGTGTAAATTACATTAGTAATAATAGCTAACTCGGTTTTCCTTCTCACCGAATTGTTCATTTTGACGAGGATCATGCTTTTCACTCCGCCTTAGACCTTCAGTTTAACGTGGAATCCAAACTAAGCTGCAGCACTGGCGGGGTGAAATTACAATGTCATCGCCCGGATTCGATCTCTCAACCAACACCCCAGCATCTTAACCACTAGGATACCTAGGGCGTCCATTTATTTACCAACCCAAGCAGACATTCATTTTCACGAACTAAACACAAATTAATCACACTCCTACGCGAGAATATATGTGCAGAAGGAAAAATTTGGTGAAGAGAGGGAATTGCTCACCAGCCGTCCATTACAGGTTCTACCAACACATTCTGCTCTCAAGGGTTTGGATGTGTTTTTGGATCAGGATTTATTGAGAGTAGGAGGTAGACTACTGTGATAATAGAGATCAGACAACAGTTTTGGATTCCCAAAATTAGATAAGTAGTAAAAAAGGTCTTGCATAAATGTGTGGTTTGCAAGCGTTGGAGTGCAAAGCCTTATTTTGAAAAGGTGGCTCCACTTCCAAGAAAACGGTGTGTCTATACTGCCCCATTTGATGTAGTGGGAGTAGACTTCGCAGGTCCAGTCCATGTGTATGAGCAAGGGGAGTCTAACAAAGGTTATATATGTCTTTTCACATGTGCTACCACCAGAGCAATCCATTTGGAGTTGGTAAGCAACTTAAGTAGTGATGTATTTCTTTTGGCCTTTAAAAGGTTTGTGAACAGAAGGGGTTTCCCAAATAAAATCATATCGGATAATGCAAAAACCTTCAAAAGGGCTGCAAAGGAACTCCAAGAAGTTTGGTCCTTGCTAAAAGAGGAGGGATTCCAATCCTACTTTTCACACCATGGGGTACAGTTGGAGTTTATTGTTGAGAGAGCACCATGGCTAGGAGGATTTTGGGAAAGGCTAGTGAGAAGTGTAAAGTGTCCATTAAAGAAACTTTTAGCTAATGCTCATTTCAGCAAAGAAGAATTCTGCACTGTTTTGTGTGAAGTAGAAGCAATGGTGAACAGTAGGTCTATCACCTTTGTTTATAACAGTATGCAGGATGCAGAGCCATTGACACCAAATCATTTTCTTTGTGGTAAACGATTAACATCAAGCCCCAGTTTGCCAGAAGACTTACAGCCTATCCAGAGCACTCAAGAAGAGTTAACCAGAAGGTTCAAGTACCTTGAAGAGCTACAAGATCAGTTATGGAAGAGGTGGCAGATAGAATACTTGCCAGAACTCAATTATTACCCATCAGGCAATGTAAAGGGCTCCAATGCAAATTGTATCAAGGTGGGAGAAGTGGTAATGATTGGGGATGAAAGACCAAGGCAATGCTGGAAGCTTGGCATAATTGAAGAGTTGTTTGTTGGCAAAGACAATTTAGTTAGGTCTGCACTGGTAAAGACTTCAGGAGGAAAACTAAAGAGACCAATACAAAAACTCTATGCTTTAGAAATCAGCAAAAACACGGAGAGTCAAGATGAAACATTTGAATTACAGCCTCATGGAGAAGGCTTGGGTAAATTTGCAGAAGGTAATGACAACAATGCCTCTTCGGTGGGGAGTGTTAGAAAATCTAGAAGAGGAAGAGCCATTGTTGTCCCAAGGCGATATGATGACTAAGCTGACTGATGCAGCATTGCTTGTATATATTAAGTTAAGGTGTATATATATCCATCTCATAATTGTAAGGTTAGTGAAAAATTCACTTAATTTAGAGCTAGCATTTTTGGGCTCTTGTGGCATCATTGTTTGGGCACTCTTGTGGCATCATTTTTTTGGGGCACTGCGCGTCCTGGTTACTCGTTTGTTGAATGCGGCACTTACAGGGCGTGGTCTTATAGTGAGCTCTCTTGCAATTCAGTTTGGTTGTTTAGATACAAGATTGTTGCATCATGCAATGGTGCAGGTTGTGTTGTTGTTGCAAGGTTTAGAAAGACCATAAATAGTGCCACTTTTGTTTTTTATCTTAATTTTATGCAACTGAGGCATCATTTTGTTTTTTATCTTAATTTTATGCAACTGAGGCCTAAGGTAGGCCCTCATCGAGTAAGCAACCCTGAGGTAGGACCTAATAGGACCTCCAAGTCCGTAAGTTTTTAGTCTAGCTTAACTTGGGCTGTAGGTTAAACTGGCCCTTCAGAGATTGGCCGTTCACGGCTCAGCTGGGATTCTGAACCCAATAAAATAAAATAACAGGTTATTCTTTTTCGCTCGTTCACCACACGGGCCATTCCAAACACTGTGGCTGGCCACTTTGTGGCCCACGGGCCTTGGGTTGGCCACTCCTGGTGTGGAGGATATTTTTAATGGGTTACTTAATATTAATACGGGCTACTTTTAAGACAATTTTGGTGGGTGGGTTAAAATAGTTTATTTTTGTATTTGTATTTATATTTTATCACAATTAACACAAATCAAATCAAATGCATATATATATATATATATATATATATATATATATATATACTCATATATATGTGCTCTTATTTTATTTTAGATGGGTGAAGTCTTTCTGCACGTGGGCAAGACTTCACCCACCTAATAAAATAAAATAAGAGCATATACACGAGTATGAGTATATATGAGCATACGAGTATATATGCATGAACATATACATTTGATTTGAGTTATTTGTGATCAAATACAAATACAAAAAAAAAAAACATTTTCAACCACCCACTAAAATTGTCTTAGAAGTAGCCCTGATTTATGCGCAGCAATGATTGCTCTGATAATTAATTAATTGGTAATTACAATCTCATTCATGATATCACAAAATTTTATCACTTCTCTTCGTAAGTAGCTTGGCTAAATCAGTGAGCCGCCATTCTGGAACTATTATTGGACAGAATTTTGAATCGTTATCAGTCGGATTTCCTGCCCATAACTCGACTATAAATACAGGATCTTGACGTTTTATGGTGAATCATCTTCACGGCGAGTTCGTATACATATCCTCCAAAACATGAGCCAGATTATCAATTGAACGTGAATTCTGGAATTAATTATAAACGAAGTAGGTTTTGAAATTCAATGAAGGTGTGGTTCATTGGTTAAGTAAACGCGTAGTGATTATAAAAGGAAATTAACTATAAAGTAGCAGAATAATGAAAATAGAACGAAAGACAATTTTATTATAGGAATACAAATAAACAACCGTAAATCAAAATGTTTTAAATATTTCAGTGGATTCTTCACGAAACACGTTAGTACTACAAATTTATGGAAACCGAAGCTTATATCGAAGCTTTCTATAACGTGAGCCCGAATTACTCCAATTACTACACAAACTCAAACTATCAAAATGCTACAAAATATATCGGAAGAAAATAATGGAGGGTAAATAAAACCTTGTCCTTAATATTAATATAAATTAAATACAATTACGAACTTTATCCACAAAACGAAATAGTGTGTAGAAGGGTATAGATTAAACTCAGTCAAGGAAAAAACCTACCACCAAAATGCATGAACTCGTGCCCACAGACATCACGGTGTACATAATCTAACTTGAAGAACTACAAACATACATACATATATATATATATATACACGTTGTCATATGCGTAATAAGTTCAAAATAATGTATTTAAAATGCGGTTTATTAAATTACATGAAGCATTACTTATACTTAACTAAAAATCAGTTCGCAAAACTCTTACACATTTCACCTTAAGGCAGAAAAAAATAAAAACTAATGTCAGATATAATAATAATTTATCATTGAAAAAACTTGCAATAAAATCTATAAAAATAACTACATCATGACGTAAGGGATAATGCCGAATAGAATAAAATAAAAAAATGAAATAATTCCAATTTCGTTTGTAAATGAATCAACCCCAACTAGACACACACACACACACATTCCATGCAAAATAATGAATTACTTCAATTTGAAAGTAAATCATTATCAGTGACTTCCTGTACGTAAACTTGATTACAGACGCAGGATCAAAAAGTATAACTTTGAAGGTGAATCATCTTTACTCAGAGTTCCTGTAAACAGATTCTAATACATGAGCGGAATGATGAATATTTTACTTTTGAAAGTGAATCATCATCATACTGAGTTCCCGTACATACGTACACTCCAAAACGTGAACAGGATAATGAATTTATCTAATTTCATTGGTAAACCAGTCATCTTCAATTTGAATTCATATACTGTACATACAGGATCAAGTAAAGATAAGCACCCCCAGCCTTCTTTAATTAGCCTTATAAGGCTAACTAACGAAAATATCACGACCTAATCTAACCACTCGTCAAGGGCGTACAGCTGACTTAACGACTGGTTAGGTTAGGTCGTGATATTTTCGTTAGTTAGCCTTATAAGGCTAATTAAAGAAGGCTGGGGGTGCTTATCTTTACTTGATCCTACATATATTCCAATACCTGAACAGGATAATGAATAGTTTTACTTTGAATATCAATAATCTTCATTATGAGTTTGTGTACATATATAAACTCAACTGCATGCGCAGAATCATGATGAGTTTCATACATGAGTAAGACAAAGAATGATCTCATTTTGAAGGTAAATCATTACGAGTTTCTGTACATAAACCCGACTACCTAACCAGGATCCTGAAATTACTTTAAAGGCGAGTAATATTCATTCCGAGAGTTCCTGTACATGTTTCAATACATAGGCGGGACAATACTTTCACTTTGAAAGTGAAAGATCATCATACTGAGTTCCTCTACGAACGCACTTAAATCTAAGCAGAATAATAAAGAGCTTCCCTTTGAAGGAATACAGTATCTTCATTCTAAGTTCCTGTACATACACTCCAAAACATACGCACGGCAATGGATTACCTATTGAATACCTGGCCAGCAGCATAATGAACAGTTCCATTTTGAAAATGAATTTATCTTTCATTCCGAGTTTCTGTACATAAACTCCACTACATATGTATGTAGAATCATGAAGCGTTTCACTCAAAGTGAATCATCTTCATTCCGAGCGCCTGTACATAAATTTCAATGCAGGAATAGGGCATAAATATTTTCACTTTAAATGTGAATAATATTCGTCATAAGTTCCTATACATACACTCCAATACTTGAGCAGGTTATTGAACACTTATAATCGTTCTGCCCGAGTGCCTGCACACATAGACTCCACTAGCTAGCCAGGAAAGTAAATATATAGGTATGTATAAGGTAACGCGAGGGAAAAGACAAATCCGATTTGAATTATATTAACGACAGTGAACATGGACGAGTAATATTTATTAAGCGTACCTTACAACTGCCGCTTTATAATTGCTGTTTAAGAGTTAAAAAAAAGGTGAAAATAGTTTAAGCCAGTTCAAATCAGATTTGTCTTTTCACTCGCGTTACTTTATACACACCCTGTACTTTCATTCCGAGTTCCTTACACGCATAAGCGAGTTGTTGAATACATTCACTCGAGGAAAAAATCATTAGGCGAAAGTTTGTGCACAAACACTCAACTACTCGTACATAAGCACCATAATGAATTAATATAATTTTCATTTGAAGAAAAATTACTAATTGGTACTATTCTGTTTGTCTTTCGATATTTTATTCTTTTTAGTGACGATAATAAAATTTCAAAAACAAAACCCGATTATTAGCAATTAGTAATTTTTATGATTTTAGTTTTTAGGCGAATTTTTTTCTGAAACTGTACTAATATAAAAGCAGGCCAATGAATTAACAATCTCAGTTTGAAAATTAATTACTTTCATTGTACGTGGGTATGAAGCTCACTAAATTACATGAACAGGATAATGAAGTTATTTTCACTCTGGAATCGAATCGCCTCCATTGCCTATTCTTCTACGAGAATTCTACTATATAAGCGGGTAGAACTCCTGCTTATCGTATTTTACAAATACGGTCGGACTCGTGACACTATTAGTCGTAGTATCAAACAAAGTATCGAGATCAGGGTTCTCTGGAGGTCTCATCATGCTTCCATCTCCTTCCGCAAGTTTTCCAATTATTACCTCCGCGACAAGCAAGTTCTTGCTGTCCTTGGAATAGTTTCTGCACCTTTGGGCCGCTTCCGCCGCGCTGGGAATCAAAGGAAAAGCTATTATTAGATGATGTTTTCTGAACAGAAGACATTGAAATATAACCGTCGTATATCCTATATATGAGCAATGGGTTCGGTGGCGGTGATGTTTTTAGGTTGTGTAACCTCCTTCGTAACGGTATAGGTCATATGACGGAGGGGACTTAGTTTTACGTAGTATCCGAATCACGAGTCGGTACATTATCTGAACGCAGAGGACGACGGTGACCCATCAAACTACAGTATTACGCAGATCCAATGTCGCTTAACTTTGCTAATAGACGGTGTTACGACACTCACCACGACGTAGCACGAGTGGATTTGGGTGGGGTTCAGTTATTTTAACTAATTTGGATAACGTTAATTTTCGGATCAAGATGTGTGTCGGGTTAGTTAGAATTAGGTGCGTCATAGTGATAGAACCTGATACCGAGCCGATTTTGATATGGGCGGGTCAGTAGTGTAGGTTCGGTTAGGAAAGTGAAGAGTTGTTTTTTGGTTCAAGGGGAGATGGACCAGGTAGGTGGGATAAATTAAGGTAAATTTGGACGAATTCAGGATAGTTGGATTTTCGATCTCACTGTTTCGGGTCGGTTTGGTCTGGTTTTACAACAAATAGATTATCAATGACACGTTGGGTTTGCAAAATTGGGAATTTATAAATATAAAATATAGCAAAATTTTGACAAATTAAGAACATGTTAGGTTATAAATTCCAAGTAGGCCTCGGGTAACTCGAAACAAAATACGTGACTTCCTGCACGAAAACATCCAGACAGGTCCCAACGTGTTCATACTGGAACATGTGACTATTTTTGTGCAACCAATGGAGCATGAACATCAGTCACGTGATGCCATACCTCTTTCATCCAATCATATATTTGTAAATAGTCTTTGTGTTCAACTAGTACTTGAAATAAATATAAAAATTTAATACTGTCAAATAGGTAACAAGTTAATTAAATAATATACAACAGTTAGGAATTTGGAAAACTCATAAAATAGTGCATTTAAAGTTGTTTGTAAGTTTCAGGATCATGGTACAGAAACTCCTAAAAACATTATGGCGGGAGACACAATCACAGATGGGAAGCGCGCGCGCACACAGAGAGGGAGAGGGAGAGAGAGACTGTCCATCAGAAGATCGTATTTGCCATGTCTTGTTATTATTTTATATTTCCACACAGACCGTGGAAAGTGGGTGTCGTATGTGGAATTTGAATATGAAATGTACTAGAGGCACTCAACATATTTTGCCCCACCCTTTTTCTTAGCTAAATAACAGGCCATGGGGCTGAAATGTCTTTTGGGCCGTAAGTTTGAACTTTCTGCGCTTCACATAACCGGATTTTTCCAGTTTGAACCTCCCCTCCTTGTATAAAACCGCTTTTAAACGCCCTTGTATAAAACCGATGGTTAACGCAGTTTCAAAAATGGCGTCTGACAGTGATGTGCGTCGTAAACAGAGAGCTGTTATAGAGTTCTTAACCGCAGAGAAGGAAACGGTTGGAAATATTCACAAACGTGTACAAAACGTTTACGGAGATGATGCTGTTGATCGAAGCACAGTTGGACGCTGGTCTAAACGTGCGAGATCATCGGAGAGAGGGAGAGCCAGCCTCGATGATGAGCCACGTAGCGGTCGCCCGGCATCGGCTGTGACATCTCTCACTGTGCAACGTGCTAACAGTATCATTCGATAAAATCGGTGCGTCACATACAAGGAGCTATCACTGGAGCTAGGAATTAGTGAAGGAAGTGTGAATACGGTAATTCACAACTGGGATACTCAAAAGTGTGTTCACGGTTTGTTCCTCGCCAACTGACTGAAGATTACAAAGCCCAAAGAAAAGAAATTGCTTCAAGTCGTTGGTTCGATACGAGACAGAAGGGGATGACTTCCTTTCACGAATTGTGACTGGGGATGAGACTTGGGTACACCACTTTGAACCTGAAACAAAATGCCAATCCATGGAGTGGCATCACGCAGACTCCCCACACAAAAAAGTTCAAAATGACTCCCTCTGCAGGATAGGTTTGGCCACCATCTTCTGGGACATGAAAGGATGATTCTGGTGGACATTATGAAGAAAGGACAAACAATCAACTCAGGAGGCATATATTGCTACCCTACAGAGACTCCAGAGACGTATAAAGCGAGTTCGACGGAGAGAAAACTGGAAGACGTCCTTCTTTTGCACGATGATGCAAAACCACACAACAGTTTGCAAACAAGAGGCCATCACAAAAATACGCTTGTCTGTGTTACCCCACCCTCCATACAGCCCGGATGTGGCACCTTCAGACTTCCATTTGTTTGGGCCAATGAAGGATGCTATTCGTGGAAGAAAGTGTCAGAGTGACGATGAGGTTGTTGAGGAGGCTAAGAAGTGGCTCCAGCAGAACCCAGCGGACTTTTACCAGCAAGGAATAAAGGCCCTTGTTTCGAGGTGGAGGAAAGCCGTAGAAAAGGATGGAGACCATGTGGAAAAATAAAAACTTGTAAAAAAGGCATGCAACTACTTGTGCACAAAATTTCTGGAACTTACAAGGAAACTTAGAAAGAAAAAAAAAGGTTGGGCAAAATATACTGAGTGGCCCTCGTATAATGATGATGTTAAAATGGAATTTCACGATTTTCAAGGATTGTTACGAATTATTTTAAAATGGAACAAAATTATCTGAATGTTAATATAAAAATTTCACAGAAATATTTTAAAATGGAATCAAACACCATAACTGTTACTACTGTGGAGGCGACCAATCAAGTGTAGGACTGCGATTTTGAAAAAGGACCTTGTTCACCAGTCTCGTTTCTTGGGTCCTTAAGACAAGATCGCCGTTTGGTGCTGAAGAAATGTTATTTGTGATGTAAAATTTATTTGATTTAAGGTTTCCTCCACGATCCATTGTTAAATTATGAATCCACGCTCGTTTTACCCAGTCATTGAGTCTACTGTCTTAATTAAAATAAATCAGTAAATAGTGATAATCGTCGTCACTTCCCCCTCCCTCGCTCTGTTCAAAAAGATGTCGGCTGCAGGCTCCATGTCTCGGGTGAGAACCGGCGACTCTACCGGGTTATAGAGTACATAAATGAGGGCAAAATAAACATTAAGGATGAAAATAACGCAAAGTAAATATAAGTAAAAGGCATTTCACGATATAGGGCCGACTTTTACGATGAACTTTGGTCAGTAAATTCAAGTTAATTTTTCCCTAGGGCCGTCTTACGGAACATTTCCTTTCTGCCTTACGCTTATTCTTGTCTCGCGATAGGCCCTACTCCTATTTTGTTAGGCCTGTTCTTGTCCCGGCCTAGGCCATATTCCCGTTTCCTTAGTCCTATTTGATTTCCGATCATAGCCTCTTTCCCTTTATTAATTAAATAACGTAAATGTAATTTAATTCATTGTGAACAAACGTAAAATTAATATTAAACTTGTGTGTTTCATAAAAAAAAGTTGAGGATATATTTTTAAACTGTTACCGTAACCAGTGTCACTTAGCTGAGGTTTCAGGGAAAAATAATACGAAGGAAAACAACTAAATGGGTTCTTCGTGTTAATAATATCGTGCATTAATACGTTAACACCCACCCACCCACGAACGGTTCAATGGAACAGCCACACCGACTACCAGAGGTTACCTGAACAGCCATCACAGACCAACAACATCGGGGTCGGATGTCACCCCAGGAGAAACCCGCATTCAATAGACAAACAAGACACGCGTACTCGAACACTCATAAGTCTATTGAAGTACAAGCTTTAAAAATGGAGAGCTGAAACAAAATTTATTATTTTATGATCTAAAACCCATCCCCCTCACTAAAAGGTTTTCGGGCACGCTCTTTATGTTTTCACTATGAAACCGTGACAAAAAAGAAAAATAAGAAATCCTACGATACATGCAAATATAAACCCTTATCTTTTTACCACAATCGTCGAGACCATTTGAAATTCAAGATAGAAAGTAATGCATAGTTCCTGGTACTTAGTGACTTTCGAGATCACGCATCAAGAGATTCGTCTGTGACACTAAATACCCACAACCCACAATACTTTTTGTGGTATTGTGCCTTCTGGAGTTAGGAATTGGATAAATAAACTGTTTAAGATGCGCGATCTTGTGGATTTAACTTAATGCAGAAGAAAAATTCACACGCAAGCAAGAACGACTAGCATAATGAACAAAATGAGTTTTAAGTGAATTTGTTGTTGTCATAAACCAAAGACAAATTTATTTTCAAAATAAAGATTACATCCCTGAAACGTATCATCCTGCAGAGCCTACACTTCAGCTCTGCTGCGAGCTCGCACCTTACCTTGTTGGGGCTAATGAATCTAGACTCCTAGAAAAATATATCCTTTGCCCCCAATGTTTTCTCTTACTGCCACCTCCGAATTCTAACATCACCGATGGGGATAGTGGTGGATGTGTCGGGTAGAATTAGAGAGCTTTTCACAGGACAAATGATTTCGTACTTTTTCTAAATTTTCATTAAGTTAAAGACTTCAGATGCTTTATACGCTTCTTGAAGCGTGTGAATAAAATGATATTATAGTTTAAAATAACACCATATTTAAATTATTCAGAATAAATGTATTTGGAGCAGAGTAGAAGTACTTTGTGGCTTTTCCGTTATTATTAAAATGAATGTAACAAAGCGGGTATTCTTTTCCTATTCTTTTATACTTCACATAACTATACTCAACAGTTTTATTTATTCATTTTAGATCACCTCTGAAAACATATGAGAAATTGAGTGTAATTCTACATTATGGTATATTCAAAATTTACTAAAAAAGGCTTACCTGTTATAGAAGTAAGCTCCGTTCCCATACCATCTGACAATATCTTTTTGAAACCGTCGCCAATCAAGATTATTTCTGCATATATCCGCTAAAAATTGATCGTCGATTCCATGAAAAAGTTTTTGAACGTTCAAACAACTGTCACCATATTTTCTCTCAATTTCGGATTCTTTATTTTTGAACTGCTTCCACAATTGTATATTCTGAACCCTAGATATACCGATAATCTTACTCATAAGGAGAGTCAGTTGAATTATCTGACGAATATCTTTGTATTCACTGCTTTCGTTATCCAGTATGACGAGTCTGTACGGAGCACTGTCGTCCATGCTTTCCCAGTTTTGCGGAAGCTCAAATTTCTTTACCGATAGCTGACCTTTCGCCGGAAATGATGCTGGTCTTCTTCTAATCTTTCTCATCATCAATGTCTTCTTATTTTCTTGAGTCATCTTCGAGAAATCTAATTTGTACTCGGAATTATTCGTAGCGATGTTAAAAGTCGAAGTGGGGTTTTCTTGATAAACCTTTTCAATTGACTGAGAAAAATCACTGCTCCCTCCAAACAATTCCCATTTTCCGTTACCAGCGTCAAAATACCAGTTAAATGTAGTGTTATATCTATTGTTACAAACAGCAGAAGAAGCTGTTGTTAGATGTCTGATGGAATAAACTTTCTCTGAACTTTTACAATCGATAGTCATTCGGCGAAAATCTACCTTAATGTTTTCATTGCCAAGCAAACTAAAAAGTTCTTTCATTTTGTTGTCAACTTTGTCTCGATCTAATTTGGGAAGAATAGTTTCATCGCAGGTGACATCCCTGAAATTACTTTCTAAAATTTCTGAATGGGTCTTGTGGAAGTTATACCATTTATCATCATTACCAAACTGCCAATGATAAGTACTTTTGGCATGAAGATATTTGCAACCTTTTTGGAAGTACGCACACTTTCCAAAAAGGCTCATGTAACATATTAATGGTGTATCTACATTTCCGCGAAACTCCCACGAACACACGGTACCTTTGGCTTTGGCTTCTGTAGGTTTCTCATCTTTCTTCTTCCTGTTTTCTTTCTTATCGTCTTCCTCAATTTGCAATTTTTTTTCCCGATTATCTTCATTTATTTCCTTCAGCTCCTTTCCGACTTCATTTTTCTTAGAAGCAGAAGTACCACGAACTTCGTTACCTTCAAATTTGTGAAAGCAGTTGGGTCTGCTACTTGTAATTTTCAAAAGGTCTCTGGGACTTTCATTCATACATATTCCAAATTTCTCTAAAACAGCTTTGCATCTAGGATCACGAACGTTATGGTTATATGGACAGCTGGCACCACTAGAACAATCACCAGGTGTTTTGACGTAAGAGTAGCAAATGTGTAAGTCATTACACTGGTTCCCAATTTCACAATTCTGCTGATGGTACTGGTAACAAATTTTCGGAACTTTTGTCCCACTGAATACTTTCTCCATAAGCTTATGTAAAATGTTCAGTGGAATTTGGTCAATGTAAAAGTTGCACAAAATAAAATCATTGTGATTACTTTTCCAGGAATGGCCGAACGGGCAGTTCTTTTTATGGCAAGTACCTACGACGTAATCACTACATATATGGATAAAGAAACAACATGATTTGATGCACCCTGATGGCCCTAAATGATATTCACATATTTTGACAGCCGGACATAGTTCAACCATGACTTTTTTACTCGATTTGTCTTCAAGCGTTGAAAAAATTTTGGACTTATCTTTAATCACTTTCAAATCATCATCATAATAATTTCTATCCAAGAATTTGGAGAGTTTTTCAACATCTGTGAAAAATCCAGAAAAGCTGACCAATTGTTATATAAGAAGATGCACGTCCACTAAGGGTACTTTTGTACTTCCTTCCACTCTCTTCTTTGAAGAAGGCTCAGGGGCAAAAGGCAAGAGAGGTGATGGATGATCTACAGATCTACAGAAGCTAAGGCTAACAAAGACCCTAAGATCCACTCTAAGGTTAGCTCGAGAGAAAGGAAAGAGGAGGGGGTTAAAAGAGGAGAATAAGGGGTTAAGTAAGTAGCAAAACCTATCATTCGTGGGTTAACATTCATTCAGAAAAAGAGAAAGAAAGACTCCCATCATCATCCGCCGGCCACTGCCGACAAGTCGGAAAAATAGTCGAAGAGAATAGGAAAGGGGTTAAAGATGAAAAGAAGTAAAATAAGAACGCTTACAAACCATTCAAACACAGTCTTAACTCACTGTCATACCATGCAAACGACAGACATGCAAGCAGAGAGAGTTACAGACATGCAAGTAAGGAGAGGGAAAAAAAAAGAAGTAGGTATAGTATAACAAAAAGTGGTTTAGTTTACTCTATGAGCTACATCTACGTTCGTGTTAGTCTAATTTTTTTTTTTTTTATAATTTTGATGGACGGTGACGGCTGAAACTGATACTTGACATTCGATGCTGCATCTTGTGTGACAGGCGTGTTCGGCGCAAACATGTCTCCGTCCTCGATAACTCTGTTGGTTTTGATATGACGGAGGGAAGCCTCGAGTAGGTCTGCATTGTCCTGATACTGATTGGTTCTGGTTAGGTTGTTGACCTTTCCCTCTTCCTCTCTGGCCACGACCCCGGCAACCCCCTCTCGCTGGTTGACCACTCTTTTTGGCATTCAAATTTGTGAGCGAGTGACTTCTCTCGTTCTAAAACAAAACATTTATTGTTATTTACTTATTCTCTACACCAGCAATAGGTGTTACTAACAGAAACAAACTGAGGAAGGTGAAAGACGTGTCAAACCATAATAACTAAAAATCCGTTGAAGCGGCTGAGCAAAACCGACATTTTCACTGACCTTTAACATTTAAGTCAGAGTTTTGATTCTTACTTTCAGTTTTCGCTTCAACAACGAAATTTAATTCAAACTTTGACATTGATTTCTCAAATTTTCCTTTAAATATGACTAATAAATTTGAAACCGAATTACTACCTCAGTTTTGAACTCTTAACTTTTTAACTTTAAAGTTTACTTTAATTTTTAATTTCGTCTTTGGTGTTTAAATTTATTTGATCGAAAGTGAAAACTCGGTCAAAATCGAAAAGTAAAAAATCAAACGTTAAAGTTTAAATTTCAACACACGAATTAAAATCCGTAACTGAAGTTTACAAATTGGCTCCTATAAAGTTGCAGTTTCTACACCAAAGGTAAAGTTTGAATAACGAGATATTTTTAAAATATTTTCAATATTTAAATTTTTTTTTTAATTTCTTAAGCCTAAGTTCCTGAAATGTAAAAATTAAAGTAATATGTTTCGAAATTCATATACAGTACTTTACTCCCGAGCGCTCCAGCATTAAAATAATTCTTATCCAAAAATGCGCTTACAAAGACCAAGTCCATAAACGCGAGGTCAAAACGCTTTTTGTACTAATTTTATAATGAAAATAGATATATTTTAATGGGTTACCCGAAGTCCTCCTCGGCTGATTTTTTTCTTTGTCTCATCTACCCTGTGGCCACTCCAACATGTTCTCAAACCAAGGGAGGGGACCATAAATGTCTCCACTTCTGGTTCCATCGCTACCGATACCAGGAACGTAGGCCCGGGCAGCGGGAGTGGTTCTGCTACTGTCCATTCGAGATGTTCTGGGTCTCTGCCTGATTCACTTTTCATAAACTTCTGCAACATTCGTGACCTTTCCTCAAATTTCAAATCTGTTGAACACTACCTCTCCTCTAAATCTCTCATTCTCTTCCTCACTGAAATTCAGGTGTCTGGGACGACTGACAATAACCCCTTTTCTCCACCCTCCTACTTTCTCTATATTCAATTTCATTTCAAGGTGGATGTTGCGTATATGTACGCAACGACCTAACTTCCATTCGTATTCCCCAAGTTGAATCTTCGAATACAGCATCCTCTGTCTACGGCTTATATGCCACTCTCAAACTAAATATACCTGCGATATTTACCTTTCTCCGAATTTTACTGACTACCTCACTTCCAAAGTGGAACACATTCTATTCCATTCTCTTTTCGCTGAAATCTCCATTTTAGGAGATTTCAATGTTCATCACCACCTTTGTCTTTCCTCTCATTTCACTGACATCCCTGGTTAACTAGCTTGTTTCTCTATCCTGAATGGTCTAGAGCAGATTGTACAGCACCCTACTCGTATCCCGATCGTCTTGGAGATTGGTCCAACATTCTGGATTCACTTCTCACTACTCATCCTTCTTCTCACTCTGTCAAACTTTTATTTCGGTTTGGCTCCTCCGACCACAATCTTATATCTGTTTCCTGTCCTGTCGCTCCAGTTTGGCCTTTGGGTCCTCCGAAGAAGAAGCGCCTTCGACAGTTTGGTAAAACTGAGTGAGACCCACTTAGGCAATACTTTACTGATTTTCCACGAATACTGCTTCTGTGGCAGGACACCTCCGAGTGCACTGGGAGCATCACGGAGGTATTCTCTAGGGCAAGAAGGTGAACATTCCATACTCTTTAACTACTGCTGATGCCAAAACCCTTGGTTTAACTTTGCTTGTTCTACTGCTATCCGCAACTAAGAGTTATGGACTATGCTAGCTCATGCTGGGCACCCATTATCTCAAACACACACATAAACACCTTACAAACAATACAAAACAACGCACTTCGTATCATTACAGGATGCACTCAAACAACACCAATAGAACACCTGCACACAGAAACAAAAATACTAAAAGTTAGGGAACATTTAGACATGAGGGGAACACAATTCATGGCAGCAGCGACAACTAACCCACAACACCCTTGCCACTACATGTACAATCATGCACCAACACCCGGCACCATTAAGGTAACACCAGAGAGACATTATAACCAAATACTCCATTCCATACCACGCCCCACAGACATCACACAGTACAGAAAACACATACACACACACCTAACCCACAAAGCACTGACACGACTCGGTCCGAATGCGGTCCTAGGTGCGAAGCCGCCACCCATTAACAGGTCAGAGACCAGCCTGAGTAGATCGGATCGAGTTAACTTAGCACGATTCCGATGTGGACATCACCCCAACTTACGGACATATAAACACAGACTAGACAACTCCATAGACGACACCTGCCACCTGTGCTAGGACACACCACAAACAATTGAACACATTATGACAGACTGTACCGCTCTAACACAACAACGAACACAACACAACATCACTAGTGCGCTGAACCTCTGGTCCACTCCGGAGAGGGCGATCGGTTACCTGCGTGCCGCCGGCTTGCTCGATCAGGGTGGGCTGATCGGCTAAACAACAACAACAACTAAGAGAAGGCTTCCAGAAGGTACGGTCACCATTCTTCTGAATCTCACTCAGTTGATATTTCTGCCTGGAATCGTGCAAAATCTGTTCTTCAACTCGCCAAAAATTCCTTCATCAGACAAAAATGTGAAAACTTATCTAATTCTAGATCTTCTCCTTTCCTGGTACCTTGCCAACAAATTTACTACTACTTCTTTCCCTCCTCTTTTCCATTCCGATGGCTCAGTTGCCGTCTCTTCAGATAAAGCTGAACTCTTCGCTCAAACTCAACTCTCACCTCCAACTCAGCCTTGGACGATTCCGGTGCTGTTCCTCCCTCTAATTTAATTATGCCTGAAATAGGAATCTTATCCAAAGATAATTTCTCTGCCCTCTGTGGGCTCAACTCTAGGAAGTCGTATGGTCCCATTGGCGTCCCTCCCGTTGTTCTCAAGTGTGCTTCTGTGCTGACACCTTGCCGAGGCAAACTCTTTCGTCTTTGACTTTCATCTGGTACTTTTCCTTCCTGTTGGAAGTTCGCTTTCATTCAGCCTGTCTCAAAACATGGTAACCACTATCAACCCTCCAACCATCGTCCAATTTCTTTGATTTCTTGCCTTTCTAAAGTTTTTAAATCTATCCTTAATATGGAAATTCTTAAACACCTCTCTTCTCACAATGTTCTTTCAGATCGAAAGTACGAGTTCCGCAAGGTACGCTCTACTGGCGTTCTTCTTGCATATCTCTCTGACTCTTGGTCATCTTCCTTTCGGGATTTCGGCGCAATCTGTGCTATTACGCTAGACATATCAAAACCTTTTGATAGAGTGTCACAAATCCTTAATTTTTAAACTGCCCTCCTTCGGGGTCTATCCTTCTGTCTGTGCCTACATCTCTAATTTCCTTCTCGCCGATCTATAGCTGCGGTTGTAGAGGGCCACTGTTCTCCTAAAGCTATTAACGTTGTGTTCCTCAGGGTACTGTCCTGTCAACCACTCTCTTTTTATTAATGAATTATCTTTTAAGTCGCACTTCCTGTCCAATCCACTCCTATGCCGATGATTCCCCTCTTCACCTAGACACCCGCTTCACAAAGCGTCCCTCTCAACAGTCACTCCACGATTCGCGTGAAACGGCTATGGTGCATCTGATCTCTATCTTTCTACTATCTCTGACTGGAGCAGATAAAACCTTGTGGCTTTCAATGCCTCAAAAACTCAGTTCCTTCATCTGTCTACTCCTCACAATCTTCCACACGACTATTCCCTTATCTTCAACAATATGCACCGCAATCCTTCCTCTTCTCTTGATCTTTCTTGGAAAGATCACATATATTCTCTTTCTAAGACAGTTTTCTAAGAGGTTAGGTGTGCAGTACCGGTTCCGCAGTTTTTTCACTCCCACTCAGTTGCGCTTTTTACAGTGGTCTTGTCCGCCCCTGTATAGAGTACGCTTCTAATGTGTAGGGTGGTTCAATCCACACAGCTCTACTTACTTGACCGGGTGAAATTAAAGGCTTTTCTCCCATCAATTCCCCTCAGCTTATTGACTGTCTTCAATCCCTCTCTCTTCGACGCAATGTTGCCTCACTCTCTCTTTACTATCGCTGTTATAACGGACACCGCTCTTCCGCACTCTCTAACTAAATGCCTCCTCCTTTAAGGAGAGCACGCAGCACCAGACTTTCGACACATTCTCATTTCTTTTCTGTCCAACTCTCTAACGCAAGGGTTAATCGTTATTTTCAATCTTTCATCTAATCAACCAGTCAACTCTAGAACAATCTCCCTCAGTCCATCTTTCCCCCTGTCTATGACCTTCAATATTTCAAACTCAGAGTGTCGAAGCATTTCGGAAATTTTGGATTGATTTTGGCTCTCTTCTTCATCTTCTATGGGGGCGGGCGTTTTTGCGGGCATTTGTTTTTGGCCATTCTTTCCCGCATAAAAAAAAAATCTAATGCCATTCGCAGTATAACAAAGTTATAAGGCAGCGACTAAAACGTATGGGAATACATCGCTCAGTATAGCATAGGGCCTATAAAACAAAAGCGTTACATGAACAAAATCGAATTTCATAATGTCGACGTTCGACCTTATGCGAGTATATGGATTTCAGATTTCCAATAAAAATGACTAACTTAAACCTAGCGGAACCTAACTGGGTATAATGTAACTTAACTGAGCCTAATTTCAACTAACTTTTTAATACTGACATTATGCATGATGTCGACATTGCGCCGATTGACTTTGTTCCGTTATCCGGAGAGATCTTTGTAACAGCTTCATTTTGGTTTTAGTACATTTTCTCAGTTCTTGGACTTAACAAAAATCAAAATTGTTCGGGAAAGTTATTTTTTTCTTTTGAAGAAGTGATCTTCACCATCGAAATTTAATCTAAAAATATCCAAAACACGTTTCTTATTCCCGTCACATCTAAAGATAACAGTTTAACCCTAGAAGACAGCGTAGCCAATTACGATAAAAGTACATTTGTTTTTCTGGAACTGTTGTTGTTTCTTGTACGCAAGTTAATTTTTATTAATGTTCAGTAAAATTAAATTGTTAATTTAAGCCATAAATGTAATTTTCACTATGGGGTTACGTAGACTTCAAACTAGTTTCTATTTGTGCGGTCCTGCACTGGTCTTCTAGAGTTAAAAGACCCAGTAAGCAAATTCCACCTCACTCCCAAGATTATTATCTTTGGAATGAGTCTGTCCATACGAAAAGGGTATTAATAGGTTGGGTAGAACCCTGTGATAGGAACTACATTATAGAGCAAATTCTCTTGTGTAGGTTTTAGACAAGCTTACACGAAATTTAGAATTTGATTTTAATACTATTATGCAGTATTTAAGGAACACTTAATATAGACACTAGTTGGTACCTGCACAACCAAAGCAACACCAGAGGCGCCAACAAAGCCACACAACTAAACAGCCTCTTCATTCTTAACAATACAGAAGAACATACACACATACCACATCAAACAGGATACTCAAACTCCTCCCCTGACATAACGTTCTGTTCTCCCTCACTAGCAACACATACACACTGGAGAACAGAAAAACAACTGTCATCAGACCATCTGCCCATCATCATTACAACACATTCTACACTCTGCCCCAACAGCCTTAGGCACACTTACAGAAATTACAAGAAAGCTGATTGGGAACAGTTCAAAATACAGACTGAGGAACAATTCACCACATTAAACAGCACACCCATCATAAACATCAATACAACACTCAAGACATTTAATCAGATCATCAATAATGCAAACAAATACATACCCAAGGGCAACATTAGGAAATACAACCCAAATTACGCTAGAGAAATAGCCCACCTCATAAGGCAACGTAACAACCTCAAACATAACACACAAACACCACACACAGAAGCCATAAAACAGCAGTTACAATAGCTCAACACAGAAATAAACAACAAACTCAGAGAAAAACAAACAGAAACATTCAGGGAATTCATAACAACACTAAACCACTCCACAGATACATCCAGGCTATACAAGACTATAAACAGCATTACCCACTCTAACAGCGGCATTCACACCTCACACGCGGCTATCTGTCGCAGCCAAAATAATATCCCAACATACACACAACAAGCTAACATTCTAGTTAATCACTACGCAAAGATAAGTCACTTAAACAGAGACAACAACCAGAAACACGCAGACAGACAAATAGCCAGACACAAGAAAACCTTCAGACTCGACACGACCATTACACCATTCAATACAGACCAGACCACCACCATCATCGAAAACATTAAGAATTCGAAGGCTACTGGACCAGACAACATATCTAACATACACCTTAAACACTTGGGCCCACAAGGAATACTAGCGCTCACAAATATCAGCACATATTCATACCAACGCTGTATTATTCCTGACATAGGGAAACAAGGTAAAATTATTACACTCCTGAAACCAAACAAAAATCCAACAGAACCAGCTTCCTAAAGACCCATTAATTTACTATGCACACCTTCCAAAGTAACAGAAAGACTAATCTTACAAGTCACCAACCTACACATACCACTATCGCCTACTCAACATGGATTCAGACCTCACCACTCAACCACGACATTACTCACTAACCTCACGCAGCACATCATGGATGGCATCAACTCCAGACGACCAGCTCAACGTACACTATTAGCAACAACAGACATTAGTAAAGCATTTGATGCTATCCCACGATTCCCTCTCATAAACAAAATACTCAACACAAACATGCACAATAACACCAAAAGGTGGCTGAGCAACTATCTTTCAGGAAGATACTCACATGTCACATTTAATGGCAAGTCATCCAAAAACAAGCTTTTTCCGAACGGGGTCCCTCAAGGCTCTGTTCTCTCACCAACACTCTTCAACTTATACATGCATGACATTCCAACACCCATAGATAACAAGCTTACCTTATCATCATATGCAGATGACATCACTCTAACATCCACCCACAGCAACATCGACACCGCTACAAATAACCTACAAACATACATAAACAGTATAGTGTACAAGACTGGCTCACACACAATAGACTGAAAGTAGCACCCACAAAATCAGCCATTACCTTGCTTACAAGCAACACAAAAGAACACCAGGTAATTCTACAGCTTACACTAAACAACATCAACATTCCACACACACACAGGACCAAAATACATGGGGTCACATACAACACATCATTATCTTTTGCAAACCACATTCAGGACATTAAAAACAAATGTACGTCAAGACTTAACACGCTTAGGGTACTAACAGGCACAAACTTTGGACACCAGCAGGAAACAACCACTCATATACAAACAATATATTCACTCAGTTACGGACTATGCTAGCCCATGCTGGGCACCCATTATCTCAAACACACACATAAACACCTTACAGACAATACAAAACAACGCACTTCGTATCATTACAGGATGCACTCAAACAACACCAATAGAACACCTGCACACAGAAACAAAAATACTGAAAGTTAGGGAACATTTAGACATGAAGGGAACACAATTCATGGCAGCAGCGACAACTAACCCACAACACCCTTGCCACTACATGTACAATCATACACCGACACCTCGCATCATTCCATACCATGCCCCACAGATATCACACAGTACAGAAAACACATACACACACACCTAACCCACAAAGCACTGACACGACTCGGTCCGAATGCGGTCCTAGGTGCGAAGCCGCCACCCATTAACAGGTCAGAGATCAGCCTGAGCAGATTGGATCGAGTTAACTTAGCACGATTCCGATGTGGACATCACCCCAACTTACGGACATATAAACACAGACTAGACAACTCCACAGACGACACCTGCCACCTGTGCCAGGACACACCACAAACAATTGAACACATCATGACAGACTGTACCGCTGTAGCACAACAACAACGAACACAACACAACATCACTAGTGCGCTGAACCTCTGGTCCACTCCGGAGACGGCGATCGGTTACCTGCGTGCCGCTGGCTTGCTCGATCAGGGTGGGCTGATCGGCTAAACAACAACAACAACTTAATATACTACACTTAAGTTATGTTGGCTCTAAATCTAGCCTAATGTAAAGTTAGGCTAGGTAGCCCAAAGAACAGTTTTATATCACATACACCACCTGAAAGATAGTGCCTTTTTTTATGCAGGAAGGAAGGGCCAAGGGCGAATGCCCGCAAAAACGCTCTCTCCCACAGAAGAAGAAAACCAAAATCAAGATCCAAAGTTTTCGAAATGCCTGGAGACACTGCGTTTGAAAGATTAGAGGTCAAACAGGGGGAAAGATGGATTGAGGAAGACTGTTCCAGAGTTGACCGGTTGAGTAGATGAAAATTTGAAAATACCGATTAACCCTTGCGTTAGAGAGTTGGACAGAAAAGGAATGAATGTGTCGAAGCGCGAGAAATGAAGAGAGGATTCATCGGCATAGGAGTGGATAGGACAGGAAGTGCAACTTAAAAGACCATAAAAGGGAGTCAGTGAGAGGGCAGAGCTCTGAGGAACACCACTTTAGCTTTAGGAGAAGAAAGGTGGCCATCTACAACCGCAGTTATAGATCGGCCAGAAAGGAAATTAGAGAGGAAGGCAGAGATAGAACGATAGAAACCTAAGGAGGGTAGTTTGGAAATTAAGGATTTGTGACAGACTATCAAAAGCTTTAGATATGTCTAGTGCAATAGCAAACGTTTCACCGAAATACCGAAAAGAGGATGACCAAGAGTCAGAGATATACAAGAATATCTCCAGTAGAGCGTCCCTTGCGAAACCCATACTTTCGATCTGAAAGAACATTGTGAGAATAGAGGTTTAAAAATCTTCCTATTAAGCTATTAAGGATAGATTAAAAATTTTTAAAAAGGCAAGAAATCAAAGAAATTGGACGATAGTTGGAGGGCTGAGAGGGTCAATGAAGCGAACTTCCAGCAGGAATGAAAAGCACCAGATGAAAGACAGATGAAAGAGTTTGCCAGGCAGGGTGTCAGCACCGAAGCACAGTTCTTGAGTACAACAGGAGGGACACCATCAGGACCGTACGCCTTCCTACAGTTGAGCCCAGAGAGGGCAGAAAAAACATCTTTGGATCATATTCTAATTTCAGATATAATTAAGTTAGAGGGCGGAGATGGAGGAACAGCATCGGAATCATCCAAGGTTGAGTTGGAGGCGAAAGTCTGAGCGAAGAGTTCAGCTTTATCAGGAGAAGAGACTGCAACAGCCGTCAGAACATAAAAGAGGAAGGAAAGAAGAAGTTGCTGGAGAGGTCCTTGGCTAGGTGCCAGAAAGAGCGAGAAGAATTAAAATTAGATAGGTTTCACATTTCGTCTGATGAAGGAATTTTTGGAGAGTTGAAGAACATATTTTGCACGATCCCAGGCAGAAATATCAGCTGAGTGAGTGGCGACGGTACCTTCTGAAACCCTTCTCTGTTGCGGATAGCATTAGAACAAGCAAAGTTAAACCAAAGGCTTTTGCATCAGCAGTAGGTAAAGAATATAGAATGTACATCTCCATGCCCGAGAAAATTACCTCCGTAATGCGCACAGCGCACTCGGAGAGCCCCCGACCACAGAAGCAGTAATCATTCTATGGGAAATCACAGCAGCACTGCCTAAGAGCCTCCCAATCAGCGGCACTGTATTAACTTCTTTTACTCGATATCACCCTCCAAAGTATGGCAGACCGGTTGTGAAACATACGAAACATCTACTGTCACTGTGTTTGAATTTGAACACAGTAAATTAAACTTAAATAGAGCAGTTTTATCTTAATTAGTAAATAGTAATAAGGTCTATGTGCTAAATCCGAAACTGAGTACATTCCACTGTTCTAAATTAGGATTTCCTTATTTCAAATTTACAGTATTTGAACAGCAATATCTTTATTTCAGAATTACAATGAAATTTTTTATCCTATATTCAAGGCTCATCCATATCTCGTTTGTAATACTCGTACTCTGAAAATTTGCAGCTTTAAGAAACCATTTTTTTTATGCAGGAAGGAGGGGCCAAGGGCGAGTGCCCGCAAATTTGAAAGAAAACTACGATATTGATGCGGAGAAACTACAGGCCATTCAAAATAATCTAATAAACCTGGTCTGAATAAATTTGGAATTACGGACAACTCGCAAATGGGGCGGTCGAGGTGTACACTGTATACTTACCTTGAGACTTCACACGTAGCGTTGCGGCGGTCATTATTCGTAGGACACTCTTGAGAACAGAGAGCGACACCTGGCATATATGTGTTGTGTGTACAAACGGTTGTAACATTTTATGAATGAATCTGGGGTTTAATGAGTGAGCGCTGATTAGTTGGTTGACTCACTGCCAAATGTCTTTAGAACATAATTATTTCCATTCATCACTCTGGTTTACATATTACTTAAGAAGCATAACTGAATAATTAAATATAAATTCAAGGAAGGCATATAAGCGCACCGGACAAAAAATTAGTCACCCCTAATAGCACCGATAGTAGGAAGTTCAAGGTCACACAGAGGGCGCTGATGTAGCATTGGTAAGTGACAAGTAGCGGTGACGTAGCACACAGGATCAGATCTGTTTCGTGAGGTGGTGAAGAACAAAGTGTGTGTTGGATATAGTCTGCAAAATGGGTCGTGAGGCAGACGTTACTCAGTGGCAAAAAGGAGCCATCGTGTTTGGCAGAGCCCACGGACACAAAATGTCTGAAGTAGCCCAATTTGTTGGTGTGTGAACGCGTACTGTCCAGCGAGTTTACAAAGAGTGGTGTAGTTCGCAATCAATTGACAATCGACGGCGTAACTGTGGCCGGAAAACAATTCTCGACAATAGGGGCCGCAGCCATGTTTCTCGTCTAGTAACTGCAAATCGTTTTCAAACCAGAGAACAATTGCTCCAAGAAACCAATGAGATTCTCCAGCGACCAATTTCCGAACGGACATTGCGACGAGAACTGCATGCGATGGACATCTGGAGCAGGGTACCACGGAAGAGGCCGCTGTTAACAGCAAGTCACAAATTGGCACGTTATAAATGGGCTCAGAGGCACAAAAACCGGACTGCGGCAGATTGGAAACGTGTAATTTGGTCCGATGAGTCCCGTTTTTGTTTGTTCTCCAATGATGGGAGGCGACGAGTACATCGCAGGTCCAATGAAGCCTTTAATCCTGAATGCGTCGAAGGTGTTGTTCAGGCTGGAAACAGAAAGTGAAGCGCAGGAATAGACACCCACGGACTCTGGCGGAACTTCGGGACCGGCTGATGAACGAGTGGCAGCAAATCGATGTTTAGTACATGCACAACCTCGTAGAGTCTCTGCCTCGCCGGATTCGTGCGGTTATCAAGGCCAGAGGCGCCGTCACACGTTATTAGGTACATTCTGAGAGGGGTGACTAATTTTTTGTCCGGTGTGCTTATATTAAGGAGGAGAATGTCAATGAAGTGAATAAAAAGTGGTCTTCTAAAAACTAAAAAAAAACCTTCGGACGTGATGACAGTGTTCATGGTATTGGCAAGCCTGTCATCCTGAACGAACTGAACAGAGCCGTTGGTAGCCATTATTGCGCCCTGAGCAAATTACAAATCGATTCATTTATTTATTTATTTATTTACATGTAATATTGAACATAGATTCAGATATTATTTTGTTATAACAAAAACAGAGCAAAAACCTGATATATATATATATAATTAATGTAAAGAACGACGTTTGTGTAGAAGAACGTTCCGCACAAGATGAGGAGGGAGAACGAACAAATGAAAAATGAGGTAACCACCCAAGAATCGAACCCGGGATCTTCCGATTGCCGGTCAGATATGCTATCCACTACACCATGGGCCTCGATTAATCAGAAGTCGTAATTATCCTACATACGAGCAGAAACCAATGCCCTGAGGGGGCACCTTCGCATGCCGCACACATATACATTTTAACTGCAAACAACACACAGTATAATTAATGTAAAGAACGACGCTTGTGTAGAAGAACGTTCCGCACAAGATGAGGAGGGAGAACGAACAAATGAAAAATGAGTAACCACCCGGGAATCGAACCCGGGATCTTCCGATTGCCGGTCAGATATGCTATCCACTACACCATGGGCCTCAATGTTTGCAGTTAAAATGTATATGTGTGCGGCATGCGAAGGTGCCCCCTCAGGGCATTGGTTTCTGCTCGTATGTAGGAGAATTACGACTTCTGATTAATCGAGGCCCATGGTGTAGTGGATAGCATATCTGTCCGGCAATCGGAAGATCCCGGTTCGATTCTTGGGTGGTTACCTCATTTTTCATTTGTTCGTTCTCCCTCCTCATCTTGTGCGGAACGTTCTTCTACACAAGCGTCGTTCTTTACATTAATTATACTGTGTGTTGTTTGCAGTTAAAAAAAAAATATATATATATATATATACACACACATTACACACATCTATAGGCGGTTTATGAATGAAAAAAACAATGTTTTGATGCATATTAAATTTTAATAACATTATAACATTACCAGATTGATGAGTATCTGTTGGTTTCATACATCAATGCTTAGAATATCTTCCAATTGGCAAATGGACGACAGCTGAATGGATACTACTGGTATGGTATTGTTATATCCGGAGCAAATGATATTTCTAGATCAGCAACACTGATATAGTAATAAACAGTCACTGAGAGAAATATTATTTAGAAATTAAGAATATTTTGTATTGAGGCAGCATCAAAAAAATGCATATAATTGTTTTGTATTAATAAGTCCCATGTTGAACCACTGCAGCTGTGACTCTTGGCGGTCTCTCACCTCAAAGGAGAGAATTACAGAAAATAAAACTATTACAGTGTTTCATATCAATAAACATAGAGCCATTTAAACGATGATATTTGACAATTTTAAAAAGGTGTTACACATTCATAATTATCATTGTATTTGAGAGATATTTTATACACGAACACAACAAATTTAATATCTTGTCCAGCCACCGATGTTCTCTATGACTTCTTGCAGTCGATGTGGTACAGAAGCAACATGATTATATACCAGCTGTTGATTCCTCCTCAGTCCTCAGCACCTTCCACTCACTAAATGTGTGTTATAAAAGCTGGTTCGTTGTTCGTTTCTCCGCTGGTTCCCACACATTCACAATATTGGCCCATATATTCTCGATGGGATTCATATCACAACCCTTACTTGGCCAATCTAGAAGGTCGATATTTCTTTGCTCAGAGAACCAGCGTGTGACGATCCGTCTCTACAATTCTCCTCGTGGTGTAGCCGTTCGTCATTTGTAACTCTGCGACCAAGACTAAACAGTACAACGGTCTAACTCGAAAAAACAATTTTTTCACAAAAGGAACACTAAAAAAAAAAGCAATTTTCATGAATTCCTTTTTACCCCCGGGAAATGTCAAAATTACCTCAACTCTGGGACCCGCTGTGCTACACAGACCATCACATACTTACAAAGTCTAGCATATATCTGTGGCAGTGTTTTTCAACCTTTTCTAGTTCGAGGGACCCTGTAAGCAACATGTAAGATATTGTGGAACCCAGGTATTCTCGATCCATTCTATTCCCCTTCGTTTTGCAAGCAAAATGATGGAAAACTATGCAATAAACCAATTACATGTCGTTACAAACAAATACAATACATTATTACTGCTTGTTACAAAAATCCTTTTATTTCCATTCTTAGTTCAGTCTATATATTCTGAAGTACTGGGCTTCAGTATGTTGTTAAATATTTATTACACAACATATCAGAACCTAAATGTTTTTTGCTGAACCCCGGTAGAAAATGATGTATGGGTTAGGGATATTTTCGCTCATCTATTGTTCTGTTGGCAATTCTAACGACGCTTTAGGTAAAGCCATAATATAGAAAACTCGGATAATACTCTTGCAAGTGTGTGAGACACACGACGATGCAATATATTGGCGTCCTTTTCAGCTGATGACTACCATTTACGTGTTAAGTTGCATTCAATTAATAAGTCTTATCTGGGAGATGGTAAATTGAACATGTTGACAATGTTTAACACGTGTTGTTGCATTGCTCGTTCTGCGTTACTGTGTTTATTCATTGCAATGTCGATTAAATAGAGAATTACAGGCTTGCAGATATCATGAACACTGTCATCACGTATTATGGTTTTTATTTATAGAATATACAAGAACATCGTTTTATTCACGTAATTAACATTTCCTTTGTTAATATATACCCCTTCTTGAATTTATATTTAATTATTCATTTATCTTTCGTTAGTAATATGTAAATCAGAGTGATGAATGGAAATAATTATGTTCTGAAGACATTTGGCAATGACTCAAGAGCTGGCACGTCACATCATTCATAAAATGTTATAACCGTTTATAGTACACACAAATCGTGTCCGGAAATTTCATCGCGACAATTTCATCTCCAAGAATTTCATCGCCGGGAAATTTCATCGCCAAGAATTTTCATCGTTAGGAAAATACATCGCCGCGCAATAGAAAATAATTTTAAAAATTAAAAAAAAAATGTTCTAAATATAATATATATAGATATATACTGTATATATTAACATGATTTGCATTGAATTAATTTTTGTTAATAATTTTATGTTCTTAACTTTTGTTTTGCAAATTTGTTTATACAAATAAAAATTATTGTTATTGTTAATTGTAAACATATATATAAGTTATACATGCGAAGCTTTAAATGATCATGGGACTGATAATTATAAGATTATGATTAAGTGTCTCATTTTGGCACTTTTTGACGTAAATGCAGGTGGCTGTTTTAAGAAGCTAAGATGGGAGAAAGGTTACCAGATTAAAATGGTTAGTTTTAGCATGCAGGTGCCTGTTTTAAGAAGATAAGATGGGAGAAAGTTTAGGTTAGGTTAGGTTAGGTTAGGTGGTGTGGCGATGTATTTTCCTTGCGATCAAAATTCCTAGCGATTAAAATTCTTTACGATGTAATTTCCCGGCGATAAAATTTTAGGCGATAAAATTTCCGGCGATAAAATTTCCGGCGATGAGATTGCGGCGATGAAATTTCCGTGAATCCACACAAATATATGCCAGGTGTCGCCATCTGTTCTCAAGAGTGTCCTACGAATAATGAGCGCAACTATACATTAATTAAGGTGTACATATTATAATTGTGGGAGAGTGTATGTAATGTAAGCTTAGTAAAATGAGGTTTGGCTCATCTTTACGATCGAAAGGATACTGCGATGACGCGCAATGAGCATCCAAAATCCTAAAAAGGCGGGAAAACGCGAGTGCAATGATGCGGAGGTGATGTCACATGACTCGGAGGTTGTAGGTACCGAGTGATTACATTTGATCTTCCCGATTTTAAACATTTACTTTGAAAAAACTAACAAAGCTACAGCGAAAGGCAAGATATACAAATAAAGAAGAACTCAAAAAGTTTTATTTACAAGCGACTGAAGTTCAATATGAGCTCCTTTTGTGGCTCTGCAGATCTCAAAGTGGTATTCTGTTTCCTTCCATATATTTTGTAACGTATCATACTGAACTTTTGCAACAGCCTCACGTATAATTTCCTTCAAATGTTCCAAAGTTGTTGCCATTGGTGGAACAAAAACTTCATTTCTGACAGACCCAAAGGAAGAAATCAAAGGGGGATTAGATCGGGCGAACGAGCCGGCCAAGGAATGGGCCCCCCAAGCCCGATCTAACGATCAGGCAATTGCTCATTCAGGAATGTTGTAACCTCAATAGGAGCCACAAAAGGAGCTTGTAAATACAACCGAGTTCTTCTTTATTTGTATATCTTGCTTTTCGCTGTAGCTTTGTTAGTTTTTTCATAATAAATGTTTAAAATCGCGAAGATCATTTGTAATCACCCGGTATAGAGAGGGGGTTAATGCGAAGAAGCGGATGTGCCACCATCGGAATGCGACGAATCACGAATTGTCCGTAGTTCTATAATTTACGAGGTAAATTTGAACCAATCTGTACTAAAATACGAGTAAGGCAACCATACCTGATTCGCTTTTGGTTTCTGCTTTTGGTTATCTGGCTTCCCTTTGGTTTTAGATTTATCCGATACCGCGACTGAAAGAGAAGCATGAAGGAGATTAGCCTCATATCAGTGACAATTCTGAGAAACACTTTTTTAAGAAATGATACAGTAAATGATACAGTTCGGAAAATAATTAGAATTTTATGAATATTCGTTAATGGAATGGTTTCATGGACCAAGTATTGTACGACTTTCAGTGTTATTACACATTTTACAATAAATTTAACCTACCGCTGTTAATTTTAAACAATTTATTGAACTATGTTGTCCGTAATTCGTAAAAGAATAATTTGTAAATTGCAATGAATTGTCGTATTAAAGGTCGGTCCTACAGGAACAAAAGTCAATAAAGATATTAAAGCACAAATGGAATGAACATGTGACATACAAAGTAAAGTGTCGCAGCATCGAACTAAACTAACGAAAGACTTTCTACCTAATTATAAGAGTTGGTTAGAGGAACAAAGTATAAAACTACAGGGTGTCCACAATGTCTCGTCACCCCAACGCATCTTGGCTAGTACCAAAGGTGCAGCTCCTCCAAAAAGGAACTGCACGATTGAATCGGTCCTGGAAGTCTGCACGAATATTTTCAATGGTTTTGCCATTACGTGGTCGCTCATGGACCCAGGTACTACTAGCCAATACGCGTTGTTCAATCGTATAGTTGCTGCTATCACGCATTTCAAATGGGTCTAAAAGAAAAACGAAAATCAGTTAGTATTTTAGTGGGGTGACAAGACATTGTGGACACCCTGTAGTTAAGATAGGAGTCGGAGTCAGATTCTTTTTCAGCTGCTGCATTAAGACGTCGGTCTGCTCGCAAATTAACTTAATTACCAATTTAATTACCGAATTAACTTATCATTAATAAGCATTATACAGCAGGGATGAAACATGGAGCTCTCAGGAACTCGCCAGTCACTGCAAGAGTGCAAGTGCGTGTGTATGCGCGCCCGCGCGATAACATCATATCAGGAATGATTTTTTTTTAGTGCAACAACGGACAAGAATGGAAGAAATCAGAAAATGGATCGAAAAGCTATGCATGACATATATATGGGATGAATTTCACAATTAAACATGTGAAATGAATGAATGCTGCAAAACCACAAGGAAAAAGAAAAATGATTCCAAGGCCTTTGGTGTATTCAGAGCTACACCTCGTCAGGGAATAAAGAGAGAAGGCAAGATGTCCATAAATATATACAACGTAGCGGAAACCAAAACATTTAGCACATACTTAACAAGAGTTAATGAACGGCAAAAGGAATTTTAACAAGATGATGTCAATTTTATATATTCCCGCATAATTGAAATTGTTTTTAAAATGGATAAATGCACATTCTAGAATATTTCTTTCTATTATATCTCTGTTTTCAACAAGCGCTTTAGAACTATCCCACTTGATGCTATGATTACATCTATACATGTGGTTAAACAAAGCACTGGAATTATTAGCTGTTCTACACGCATATTTATGCTGTTTTACCCTAATATCTAACGTTTTACCCGTTTGACCTAAATATACTGAGTTACATTGTGTACATCCGATCGAATACACACAACCAACAACATTATCCGGGCTATTCTTTATTAGGCGTGAATTACCAGTATTATTATACTTAAAGACTACACTGATGCCAATTGCTTTAAGTAAAGTGGGAAGATATTGAAAATTAACATGGTAAGGTAGGCTAAAGATATTTTTACGCTCAAATTCCTCTACCGTTACATTATTATAATACCTATTCTTGGCTTTCCTAAGACAGTTATCTAAAAATGAAATACTATAACATAATTTAGTACCAATATTCATGATATTGCATAACTCGGAATCTAAAAATTCAGGACTAACAACTCTCAATGCTCTAAGAAACATAGCAGAGAAAATAGAGGATTCAATCGAGGGATGATGGTCAGAATAAAAATACACATAAGAGTTATTATTAGTAGGCTTGCGATAGACTTCAAATTTGAACTGATTAGAGCATCTCCAAATTTTTAGATCCAGAAAAGATAGGTTTCATCATTTTCTTTTTCAACTGTGAACTTAATAGATGAGAATAAATTGTTGAGCCTACCAAGAAATAAGTCAACATCCAAATTATTAGGCCAAAGGCATAAAATATCTATATACCTGTACCAAACCAGGTTAAAATTAACAATCGTAGGCAAAATTCTACTTTCAAAAAATTCCATATATAAATTAGCTAGTACAGGTGAAGGGGATTTCCCATCGCCAATCCAAACGACATAGCATAAAACTTATTTTCAAACTGAAATTTACAATCTTTGACACAAAGCTTAATTAACTCAATAAGAGTGTTGTGTTCAACAGGGAAAGAATATTCAGAGATCTTATCTTTTAAAAAATCAAAGTAGGTCATCAACAGGGACTTTTGTGAATAACGAGCATACTACAATATGTGATTTAGAAATTGAGCCAACCAACGGCGTTAATAAACTAACCAACCATTTAGATAGCTTATAGGTTACGGAGGCTACGGAGCTAACAATAGGCCTCATGGAATTATTAACTTTGTGTGTTTTTACTAAGCCGTACAGATATGGTAGTGACGGATTGATACTAAGAAACTGCTGCGAAAGCCCATTACAGTTAGTTTTTAATATTTCTCTTAATTTTCTGTTAAACATTTTATAAACATCCTCCAGTGGGTCTCTATTTAGAGGTTTGTACGTGTTACGATCACTCAATAACGTATTCATCTTTTCAACATAACTGTTTTTGTCAATGATGACGATCGAATTAGATTTGTCCGCTTTAGTAATATTAATGAATCATTATTTTTAAGTGTTTTCAGGGCTTCTTCAAACCTCAAAGGATAATTCGATTCATACCTCGTATTGAAAGCACTATACAGTATACACACATCCTTTGGCTAAAGTCACCTCACTTTCGGATATATTACTATGTTTTTCAAAATTGATAAAAGGGTAAAACAGCATAAATATGCGTTTAGAACAGCTAATAATTCCAATGCTTTGTTTAACCATATGTATAGCTGTAATCACAGCATCAAGTGGGATGGTTCTAAAGCGCTTGTTGAAAACAAATATATAATAGAAAGAAATATTCTAGAATGTGCATTTATCCATTTTAAAAACAATTTCAATAACAGTGCGGGAATGTATAAAATTGACAATATCTTGTTAAAATTCATTTTGCCTCTCATTAACTCTTGTTAAGTATGTGCTAATTGTTTTGGTTTCCGCTACGTTGTATTTATTTATGGGCATCTTGCCTTCTCTCTTCATTCCCTGACGAGGTGTAGCTCTGAATACACGAAAGGCCTTGGAATCGTTTTTCTTTTTCCCTGTGGTTTGCAGGATATATATATATATATATATGATGAATAAAACCACGAAGGGAAAAGAAACACAAAGTGGTGCTCAAGCGCTTTCGTCTAATGACATCCTCAGGAACACCTGAGGATGTCATTAGACGAAAGCGCTTGAGCACCACTGTGTGTTTCTTTTCCCTTCGTGGTTTTATTCATCATAAATATTTTTCACGTGTCACTTTCGTGAAATAATTTTCATATATATATATATATATATATATATATATATATAGGTAGCTGTGGACTTCCATGTTAAAACAAGATGCTGGTAAAAGTTTTAGGTCATACAGTACTACAGTACAGGATGGGCGAGTTTACCCGTGAGATATTTTAAGTCCAACTACATATGTACAACAACATAAGGACTTCTCGTCCACGAGTAACCTAAAATTAATGGGCAAACTTTATCAACAATCTTTTTATATTTAGTAGTCTTGTACTATATAATATATTAAGAAAAAATAATTTGGGCTCTTTAGATCGGACACAGTAAAAGATTGTAGGTGTAGGCTTGGGGTGGAACGGATCTCTGGATTTTGATTCTATATCCGGCTAGTCATATTCAAATTTAAAATCGTCACGGATTCAAGAAAAAAAAATAAACGAGATCCTGAACTTAATCCGAAAGAAAACCGATTTTATATCGGATCTTCGCGGTTTCTCATTTCAAGCGCAGCAGGGTAGATCGGTGACTCATTGGCAATGAATCCATAAATGACGCAGTCAATCCTGAAGCGTATGCTGACTGAAAGTGATGGGCAATAGGCCTCTACCGTGTCTATGTTTGGGGAATAGTCTGATTTGGAATCCAGTCTTACGGACTTTCTTGACAACACAATCAGTGTTTAAAGGAGAATTGAAAATTAAAAAAGACACAGATTTGGCAAAATTGCGAGAAAGATTTTAGGATGTCGAGCAACAAGTGTATCCAAGCGTTAAGTGAAATTAATTTATGATCCACTGCGTGACAAAGCTGAACAATGTTTATTCTTAAAATATAATTTATTTATCGTTATGAATACTAGCAATCATGACTCCATAAAATGGAAACTGATTAAGTTTTACCTTTATTTACTTTCTAAATGGAAAATACAGTCATGAATGCAAGACCTTCCTTCGAAGCTACTACGTTGGATCTAATGAGATTTTATAAATTTACATTTCCAGTTAAAAATCCACAAATACCGGTACCTTTTTCTTTTATTTTTAATTATGGTCGTTATAGACTCTATAAACAAGAACTATATCTATATTTGCGACCCTGACCTTGTGACGACACATGCTGTATGTGTATGAAGTTTCATCGATCGAGCAGTTCAAAAGTTATGGCGCGAACACGAAAGTGTGACGAACGGACGGACGGACGAATGAATGAACAAGTGCAATGCAGGATGATCCCTCCAAATTTATTTGGTGTGGACATAAGCCTTATAAGCCTAATAATCCTAAAGATCAAATTTCATTTGATCATTAGGCTTATTTAATATAGGTATAAGCGTCTAGGTTAGGTATAAATATAAGGGTAAAGTTAAGAACATAAATCCCTTTAAAAATTGTGAACAACAGGACTTTACTACGTTATAAAGGGTACAAAACTACGCAATTCATAACTCAATTCACAATAAGTTTTAAATAGAATCGTTGCTAGTCATCATATGGCACTGAAAATACTCTTAATTTGACTCGGGGGACAGTAGCTGATACAATTGTAATCATAGGGTGGTTTAACCTCCTTCACAACATCTAAGCCCTAAGGTCATATGATGGAGAGGACCTGCAACCCTCTCCATCATATGAACTTGGGATCCGAACCACGAGTTGCTACACAATTTGGACGCGAAGGGCTGTCTCCCATCCAACTACTCTCCAGACCCAATGTCGCTTAACTTCGTTGATCGACGTGAAGTGGTGTTGCTACGATGTAACCCGAATCTGACGTAATATGAATTCCGATTACAATAAGGGCGGTTCGGCGATACGAAAAATAAGGCTGTTCTGGCCCCTTGGAGAAGAGGGCTCGTCTTGTCAATACTGTAGTCCTAATTAAGGCCCAGGCATAAGATGGTACAGGATTTGGGATCTAAAGTTTCATAAATAAACTTTGAATTTCACTGTGAGTATGATGCCATGAGAAAGATGTAACAAACTTAAAAAGGGTTGGCTTACGTTGGTCGAGCATTTGGCTCACTTCTTGGGAAGCTTTCAAGAGTATCTTTGACCTCTCCTCGAGTCTCACTCTGTCAATTGCGCTTTTTTTATTCATCTTGAGACCGTTCCTGCGGAGAAATAAATTATTATTAACATTAAAATTAATTATTTCACAATCATTACATTACATTATATTTATTCCGATTTGATTTCACTGAAGAATATAGGCCTTAACCTCATGATCGTTCAATTCATTTTGAACTGCAGAAACAGTCAACGAATACATCTTTAACATTCTTAAAGTACAGGTTTCGTTTAATAATTACATACAGGCCTTGTACTAAATGAACTGTTAAAAGTCAAACTGTAATGGTTAGTGGGTACCCGCGCCCTTCCCCCTCCTCTCTCCCAGCCAAAGGATTGCGTCGTGGTCAGGTCGTTACACTGCTTCCCGCTAGACCAGAGAAGTTAAGCGACGTTCAGTCTGAGTAGTGGTTGGGTGAGTGACCGTCCTCCGTGTCCCGATGATGTAGCGAACCGTTGTTAGGATCCGACGTAAAGTCCCCTCCGTCATATGATTTTATATGTTGCGAAGGAGATCAACCCCAAAACAAAACGGTAAATTCTTAATCACGAGAAGGTGAGAACGAACCCGAACACTTTACCTCACTTTCCTGGGACGGTAAACACATTGACGCTGTGAAGGCACAACAAAAGGTCTAGAGGCTGAGCCCTACATGTAAGCTTATAATAGGTCTACAAGCCTAAAACTGCAGATTTTATCTCAACTGTTTTTGGGTCAAAAGATTTACAGAAAAAGGGACGACAAATTTTCTTTCTGAAACACTTACATTTTTTTTTCTAAATTTCCTTCCACAGTTTAACAGATATGATATCGACACGGCTAATCTTAGAACGACCGTACTGCGTTTCCATAACGGTATACAAAGTGGTCCCTATGATCCTTGTCAGAAATAAATATGGGGACATTCTATCCAGCGATAATTACAGCCCTATTGTTGTTACCTTCCGCTTCACAAAATTACGTGAAAAAGGCTCTACCCTGTTGAATGAATGATTATTTGTAGCTATCTAATCAGTTCGGTTTTAAAAATAAGTCAACTATTTATTTAATTCGATAAACTAAAAAAGGAACTTGCATTGTACTTATTAAACATACTGAAATTTTGGTACACTCACCAAACCTTAGCAGTTAAAGAAGGGTTAGGCAAGGAAGGACCTTGCTCTCTCCTTTGCTCTTTAATGCGTGTGTTACAGTAAAAACCCGAAATACCAGTTTTTACCAGTCAAAACTAGAAGCCACGAAGGTCGTTCGTTAAAACTAGTATTACCTAGTCAAAAATAGTTCCACCTAAGGCTGTCGGGGAGAACCCGAAATATATGGCTCGCGTTACTAAACCTACTTTTAAGTTCCAAAGCTGGGCACTTGCGGTTTTTTTTGCGGTACTGCGGTACTACCGCACTACCAAACCGGTACCGCATAACGCAGTACCGCAAAGGATCGCTGAAAGTACAGGCTGTACTTTCAGCGATCCTTTGCGGTACTGCGTTATGCGGTACCGGTTTGGTAGTGCGGTAGTACCGCAGTACCGCAAAAAAAACCGCAAGTGCCCAGCTTTGCTTTTAACTACACATTTCAATCAAAACTAGTTTCAACAAGAGCTCTGTTAGGAAAATCTAGTTCTACCTCAAATTTTACAACTCATCTCAGTCAAAAACTAGTTTACTCTAGTAAAATTATTGACTGCCCGGTTAGGTCATCTATACGCCCTTGACGATTGGTTAAGGCGTGATATTTTCGTTAAAACTAACGAAAATATCACGACTGAACCTAACCAATCGTCAAGGGCATTCAGTTGACCTAAAAGGGTATTCAGTTGACCTAATGCAGTTAAATTCGAGGTAGAACTAGATTTTCCTAACAGAGCTTTTGTTGAAACTAGTTTTGACTGAAATGTTTAGTTAAAAGTAGCTTTAGTAACATGCTATATACTGATAGTTTAATTATTTCAATTAATGAGGCCAAGGTAGGATGTTATGTAGATAAAATAGGGATAAATAACTTAGTCTATACTAAGTAATGATGTTATTTTCAAAAGGAGAGGTGAATCAATAGAGCAAGAACGATAACTTAAGTATTCAGGTCATATTATCGTCAACTCCTTGAGTGATGACTCAGACGTAAAAAAAAAAAACAATACCAAGATTTGTTTTTAAAAAAAAACATGATGATAAGCGATAATAAGCGAAGTAAAGACAGTCTCTTTCGTACTTTCTGCACTAATAATAATAATAATAATAATAATAATAATAATAATAATCCGGGTTTTATTATTAGGAATAAATGTAAGGGTAAATTACTGCCCATAAATATTAAATATTTATGGGCAGCGACTTTGGGCTAATTATAAAAACGTTGTGACAGAACCTCAAACTCGTTTTATAACATCTTTTACAATGTTGTGTACATCACCTCTAAGATGCTCAGCTTCGCAAATGTTTGCTACTAAACAATTTCTCGAGCCTTCCGTGCTCAACACAGTCTAATCCATAGAACTGAAAACTTGGTAATCCGCTTATCCAATCTATTCATCAATTTTGTCATTTGTCTTCTAAACTATGGGCCTTATGGTATGAAGATGTTTCTCTCGACCAATACCATAAAATGGGGTAACTCAGAACGTGACTTCGAATAATTTTAAAATTACAAGAAAATCGATCCCTTTGTAATATTTACCCGCTTAAAAGATACCGAATTCCCTTCCAATTTTGGTCTATTCTTTTTCTACAACGTCAATACTTCAGTTATGAGACTATTACAAAAACTAAGCGTTCAGTCACCATAGCAACTTAGGTAGCCAACCTTTTTTTACAGTTGTGCCAGATGTTAAATTAAATGCAGGATGCCACACACAAAATATTTATTAAAATAATAAATAGCCTATATAATATGGCATATAGGTTTATAAAATAAAATATATATAAATAGCATGAGGCCCGCGTGCCGAAGGTTGGCCACCTCCGCTAGGGGTTAACTGTTCGGAGTACCTCTCCTCCCCCTCGCCGTTTTTCAGTAACATTTAATCCAAGCCTCGCTTTCTACTTTGACTCCATTTCTCAAAAATATTTTCAACAGTCCTAATCCTAACGTCATAATATATCGTCAATATTTTTAGCGTTCATCTAGAACTACGTATCAAAATCTGCATTTAAATCATTATTGTATTTACGCATAAAATTTACAATATGGCTTTCATCGGATACATCAATGCCTTCATACTCATTAGTATTACGATTACAGCCCAATTAGTTTCTCGATGTTTCAACGGAAAGTTCTTTAAAGAGGGCGATAGTAAAGTCACGCAACCCGGAACGTAATTACGCGATAATCTTTGGGTTGCTTAACTTTACGATCACCGATGTAACTACGTAATTAAATGGTCTTTTCTCTATTGTACAAAAAAAAATTTATCTTTTTTAATTTAATTTTGTCAGTGAATGAAAAAATGAAAATATTTGAAAATATTTGCATCGTAATCATTTGTCACAGTTTTTGGTAGACTGCATTTAAAATTTACGTTGTTTGCATTTAAAATAGGCAGGAAAACCATTTTGTCGTAAATAAACTATGATAAACTTTAATGACTCATTTTAATTGGATCGTCCTCGGAAAAAAAAAAAAATGTATCTCGGAAACGAAACGATTGCGGATTTATGTTCATAAGAACTTTTTTGTGAAGTCCTGAGTAAGTATACTAATTTATGAAACAATTTGACAACACCCTGTCTATATATATATACCGGGTGTCTCAAAATAGATGGAACCCATTGACATGATAATAATTTATTACTCAGAAAATAAACTCCAAAAAAGATTACATTTCCTGGAAGCTGATATGATAACAATTAAAAACTGAAGATTTGAGGTCTCTAGATCAAAGGATACATTTATTAGAGCACATGTTCCAAATGACCGCCGTTGCGCTGCAGACACACTTGAAGCCGACGAGCGAAGTTGTCAATCACCCTGACACCCTGCACAGAGTGCAAGGGCCTCCGAAGCACCTCATCTGGGGCTTGTGTGCCCCAGAACACATTGTTCTTGTTATTGACATACCCACTGAGCAAGAAGTGTGCTTCGTCGCTGAACCAAACATCATCAAGAAAGTCAGGATCCTCTTCGATCTTGTTCTCGAACCACCGGCGGCACATCACAACACGTTTTGCCATGTCAGCTGGTGTGAGTTTATGCTTGATCTGGATCCTGTATGGGTACAGCTGAAGATCCTTGATCAAGATTCTTTGCAGTGACGCACGTGAAAGACCCAGATCTTGGCAACGTCTTCGGATTGACTTTTTCGGACTCCTTCCGACAGAATCTCTCACCGCATTCACATTGTCAGGAGATCTTGCAGTCACCTTCCTGCCAGATGGGTGTTTCTGCTTTCTTGTTGAGATTGTTTACTGATCCTGTGGCTTGAAATTGTGTGCCCAACGATAAATTTGGCTTTTCTGGGATAATTGTTGAAGTTGAACTTCCTGCGAAATTTCGCTTGCACAGTTTTGAATGATTTCGTCTTCAAATAAGTAGTGACGCAAAAAAAATTTTCCTCCTTTGTCCAAGGCATTTTGATTGATAATTATTAGTTGTTATCGTCTCCTCTCTTCAAATCTGAGAAAATAGAACGAGAACATTAATATTGGCAGAATTATTAGCAGTGACATGGGTTGCATGTATATTGAGACACCCTGTATATATATATATATATATATATATATATATATATATATATAATATATATATTAAACACAGACCGTGCATGGAACAAGGAACTCTTCTGGGAAATTACATCCACTATAGTTCGAATAAGTAATGATAAATGACAAATACTATAGTTTTTCTTTGTCATGATGGAAAGCCCAACGTGGGCACCGGGTTACTTGCAAAGAGGCCTAAAATATAGCATCCCTCACCAGCTATCTGCAAAGCAGATAGGATCCAGCTTTGGGACAGGATCTAGGGTTTACAGCTTATAACTAGCCTACTACATTCAGAACCTCAATATACGCAGGTATAAGTTTCTCAGGGGACCATGCTGAGTTTGTGTATATGTATATATATGTGTGCGCCCCCTCAGGGCGTTGGTTTCTGCTCGTATGCAGGAGAATTACGACTTATGATTAATCGAGGCCCATGGTGTAGTGGATAGCATATCTGACCGGCAATCGGAAGATCCCGGGTTCGATTCCCGGGTGGTTACCTCATTTTTCATTTGTTCGTTCTCCCTCTTCATCTTGTGCGGAACGTTCTTCTACACAAGCGTCGTTCTTTACATATATATATATATATATATATATATATATATTTAGGATAAAAACGAAGACGTAGAGCAAGAAAGTCATTATATTTGGCTGCAGCCGACGTTTCGGGCAACTCTACCCATTTTCAAGGCCTAATAAATAAAAAGCTGAAATTAATGCATGACAAAAAAAAAAATATACGAATGTCAAAAACAAACTAATTCATAGCGCAGAATAAAACCACTTAAAGAATAAAAATTAAAAAGCGTAAAACAAGCATAAGCCAAAAACAAAAATTAAAAATTATATACATGACAAATAACACATGATAAAAGTAAAACTTTAAAACTAAAAACATTGAATGTTTTTAGTTTTAAAGTTTTACTTTTATCGTGTGTTATTTGTCATGTATATAATTTTTAATTTTTGTTTTTGGCTTATGCTTGTTTTACGCTTTTTAATTTTTATTCTTTAAGTGGTTTTATTCTGCGCTATGAATTAGTTTGTTTTTGACATTCGTATATTTTTTTTTTTGTCATGCATTAATTTCAGCTTTTTATTTATTAGGCCTTGAAAATGGGTAGAGTTGCCCGAAACGTCGGCTGCAGCCAAATATAATGACTTTCTTGCTCTACGTCTTCGTTTTTATCCTAAATGTAAAATTACGTCTCCTTAGGAGGGATCCTATTTCATAATATATATATATATATATATGAAATAGGATCACTCCTAAGGAGACGTAGTTTTACATTTAGGATAAAAACGAAGACGTAGAGCAAAAAAGTCATTATATTTGGCTGCAGCCGACGTTTCGGGCAACTCTCCACATTTTCAAGGCCTAATAAATAAAAGCTAAAATTAATGCATGACAAAAATATATGAATGTCAAAAACAAACTAATTTAAAATACAAAATTAAAACTGTTCAAGAATAAAAATTAAAATTACAGAGCATATGCTCTGTAATTTTAATTTTTATTCTTGAACAGTTTTAATTTTGTATTTTAAATTAGTTTGTTTTTGACATTCATATATTTTTGTCATGCATTAATTTTAGCTTTTATTTATTAGGCCTTGAAAATGTGGAGAGTTGCCAGAAACGTCGGCTGCAGCCAAATATAATGACTTTTTTGCTCTACGTCTTCGTTTTTATCCTATATATATATATATATATATATATATATATATATATATATATATAGGCCTACTGTAGAAAGAAGAGAGAGAGAGAGAGAGAGAGAGAGAGAGAGAGAGAACCATTCTTAGTTTGGAAAAGGATGTTTGATTTACATAAGATAAGATTGTTAGATTAGATTTAAGAGCTGAGGTATTATTAAATATTATTCATGAGGAAAATCTCCCTTGAAATTTCATTAAGCCTAACTGAGGCTTACTGCTGCTATATTTGAAATGAAATTGTTAAATACCGCATAATTTTTGTTAAGATATTGCGTTCATATAAAAGTTTACTGGGTGCTGTAGTGGTTAGCGTCGTGACTACGAATCCATCGGCCCCGGGATCGAGACCCGGTGACGGCAGGTGGCGCGCAGCAAAACCCAGCTGTTCAATGTTCATACTTCCACACAATAAAAACAATTGGTTGGTAGATAAATGGGTACCCTATGTAGCCTCATGGGTAAGACGCTGGGATGCTGGTGGGGCGTGGTTCGGATTCCACGTTAAACTATAGGTCTAAGGTGGAGTGACAATTCTGACAAACATTTTATTTTAGAGGTACTTACTAAGTTACTACTTACTAATATTACACAAATTTGGGTTTAAAAAGATAAGGAGGCATTGGTTTGGGAATAGAGTGGTGGATGAGTGGAACAAGCTTCTAAATAACAGTGTCACTACTTTAGAAAGTTTCCAATATATATATATATATATATATATATATATATATATATACACACCTCACTCAAATTCGCTGATCTTCCGAGAAGGTAGGGAAGCGAACCCAAATAGTGTTATGACGTATCCACGATCCCCACAACGTACTTTCATCTTGACTACATTGATAGGATAGCTTCTGCTGTTAAATTACTTATACTTTTATGATTTCATTATCTTAAAGTCGGTCGCTTACGATATCTGAAATACTGGTGAAGCCTTTAAGTCTTTTATAATCAGGCAAGATGAGAGGCAAGTTTTTTGCTGAAGAAAACCTCAGGAGAGGAGTCCTAGCATAACCTACATATGTTTAGATTGGAAATATTTACTATGACTCAAATCAATTTCTTACTGTATAGTACGATAACTAGAATTGGAGAACACTCGGATTAGAATATAGGCTCGCCTGTGCTATGACTCGGGCCTACTAAGTTAAATAAAAGCAATCATAATTATCATAAATAAATATATAACACTCCAAAACACTGCTGACATCAACACAACAAGAATAAGCTCACACCGTCACAGTTCACAACAGCAAAGAGAAGAGTTGCCTATTAATAGAAATGATATAGCGGCAAATGGCAACTGTAAGAACTCATGACGTTAGCATACTGAACAAAATCTGCCACAAATATCTTTGTAATCTAAATACTTAATTAGCAATGAAATAACAGTTCCGTTGAAATATTAATGTTTAAGTTAAAGCTTACAAATTCTGTTCAGGTTCTATATTCAGTGAATAATACAGGATCATAAAATTATGACCTTGATGCAGGGACGTACTGAAGGTGGGGCGACAGCGTCGCCACGTCTTTGGCCTTGTATCGATGTCTAGTGATGTGCTTGTCTCTAACTATGTACGTACTAAAGTTTGTACATACAGTTACAGAGATAAACAGGTTTTGTTTTAGTTTGTATATTTTATAGTAAGAATACATTTTAAATTATTACGAATTTATTCTATATGCATTAATATAAAATATTAATACTAAACCTGTCATCCCAGGCCAGTGTGTTGCCAGGTAAAAAATTGAAAACCCACCAAACCATGCTTAAAAACCAGCCCAAAAACAGCCAAACCAAGCTTTCATGCAAAAAAAAATACATATATCAACCTCGTGCGCGGAAAATTCCCAATGGGAAAATTCCATTGGGAAAATTGCCATTGGGATAACTGCCAAAATGGGAAAACTGCCCGTCATAAAATTGCAAGGCGGAAAATTACCAACTGAAATAAGGGAAAATTTCATTGGAAGAAGTTGCCATTGGCTTAATTGCTTGGAGAAATAATTTATGAATAACCTTTCGGATTAAGTACAAGATAAAACTTAATTTGAGGATTGACAAAAAGGCTTTAAAATTTAAAAATAGATCAAATGTAGAATTCGGACCCCAGCCTTCTTTAGTTAGCTTTATAAGGCTAACTAACGAAAATATCATGACCTAACCTAACCAATCGTCAAGGGCGTACAGTTAACCTAACGATTGGTTAGGTTAGGTCGTGATATTTTCGTTAGTTAACTTTATAAAGCTAACTAAAGAAGGCTGGGGTCCGAATTCTACATTTGATCCTTAAAAATTATTAAAATTACACGAAACTTTATTAAAAAAATAGTAATTGCCAGGTAGAAAATTCTGGAATAAACCAGCGGCCGCGTTTGTATAAAAAGCTGAATTTTCGAGTCTTACGATTCATTTAACTCTTCTCATCAGTGTCAAATGGTCGCAAATGTTTTTACCCAAGATGGTGTCTATAATTAAGAGTGAACGTGGTCGAGACATAACTGTAGATGAACTACAGTATATGTACCACCAAAATGGTTGTAACAAAAGTGGTACAGTAAGATATTGGGAATGTATTGCTGTTAGGTCAACTGTACGCCCTTGACGATTGGTTATGTTAGGTCGTGATATTTTCGTTAGTTAGCCTTATAAAGCTATCTTAAAAAGGCTTGTGTGACGGATCTTCAGGTGATCCGATAATACTAAGCTAATAACACTTGCAAAGCTTAATAAATGGAATTTTCCCTTATTTCAGTTGGTAATTTTCCGCCTGGCAATTTTCCGCGCACGAGGATATATATATATATATATATATATATATATATATATGATGAATAAAACCACGAAGGAAAGGAAACACAAAATGGTGCTCAAGCGCTTTCGTCTAATGACATCCTCAGGAACACTGAAGTACATAAAAAGGTTAAGCCTATATATAGGTTACAAAAAAAAAAAAAAAAAATAAATAACATACATACACACACACACAAATATATATACATATATATACATACATATCTATATATACAAATACATACATACATACATACATACATATATATACAATAAACAGAGAAGTAAAAAAAAAAAAAAAAAAATTAAAACCTTAAAGGATTACCAGTGAGGCGTACAGATTTGTAGGGAAAAATATCGATTTTTATCACAAGATCAAATGGATTATAAAAATACAAATTTATACTGGAACTCTGCCGGGTTTTAACACAATGCTGCCTATGGTCAGGTTTCGATATATATAAAAAAAAAATAAAATGCAAATTAAAAGTTAATCGATTTGTAGCACAAGATCAAATGGATTATAAAAATACAAATTTATACTGGAACTCTGTCCGGGTTTTAACACATTGCTGCCTATGGTCAGGTTTCGATATATATAAAAAAATAAAATGCAAATTAAAAGTTAATAAAGTAGAAGACAAGTTTACCAAAGATTTAATGTTTTACATTTCTTATCTAAATCAGTTTTAAAGGAATTCAACATAACAGGATCGAGTTGAAAAAGACCTTTGCTTATGTTGAAGTTATTTGAAAGTTGGATAATGGCAGACTCAAGAATATTTCTATTAACAATGTTGCTTGAATGGAATAAAACTGAAGCATTATTCCAATCAATACAGTGGGCTAACTCTGACAAATGGACAAAAAGGGCACTGGACAACTGTCCTGTTCTAAGGGAATATTGATGCTGTTTTATACGTGTGTGCAAATCCTTTCCCGTCTGACCTATGTAAAAGGAATCACATTGTTTACAACCAATTTTATAGATAATGCCTGAATTATTGGTAGGGCTATTTTTTACTATGATATTTTTCACAATATTGTTATATGAAAATACTACATTAATATCCAAAAGTTTAAGTACATTAGCAATGCCTAAAAAGCCCTGGAAAAATGGAAGTACTAAAATATTTTTTGACAAAGTACGAGTGTTAATATTGACACGATAGAAAGTTCGTTTTGCCTTGTTGAGACAAGATTCCATAAACGCAGATGGATAACACAAATCACTTCCAATACCGTTGATTTTTTCCAATTCGGCATCGATGTATTCCGGACTGGCGATCCTAAGGGCGCGGAGAAACATTGATGAAAATATGGCCTTCTTAGTGGGGGTATCATGTCCCGAGTAAAAGTGTACGTAGGACAAATTGTTTGTCGTTTTCCGATAGATACTAAACTTAAAACCTGGGCTTTCCCTATGTACACGCACATCCAAAAATGGGATTGAATTGTCTTGCTCAACTTCTAAAGTAAACTTAATGGAGGGGACTTGATCATTTAACTGAAGGAGGAAGCTATCCAGGTCACGATTCATGGGCCAGATACACAAAATATCGTCGACGTACCGCAACCAAGGGATGCCAACCCCCAGGATTCTCGGAATATAGGTAATTTCGAAAAACTCCATATAAATATTGGAGAGGAGGGGCGATAAGGGGTTGCCCATAGCCATCCCAAAAACTTGTTGATAATACTCGTTATTGAAAGTGAATTTACAGTCTTTGATGCAAAGCTTAATGAGTTCCAAAACAATGTGTGAAGGTAGTGGCAGGTCATACTTATGTAATTCTTGGGAGAGAAAGTCAAGCATATCGTCAATCGGCACTTTTGTAAACAATGAACAAACATCAAAACTAATCAATTTATCGTTAGTTTCAGTACGTGCATTATTCAATTTTTCCGTAAGATCCATGGAATTTTTTACATGTGAATCAGAGATAGTTCCGAGAATGGGGGACAAGACTTTGACAAGCCATTTGGAGAGTTTATAAGTAATAGAGCCCACCGAGCTAATAATAGGGCGCATAGGTCAGACGGGAAAGGATTTGCACACACGTATAAAACAGCATCAATATTCCCTTAGAACAGGACAGTTGTCCAGTGCCCTTTTTGTCCATTTGTCAGAGTTAGCCCACTGTATTGATTGGAATAATGCTTCAGTTTTATTCCATTCAAGCAACATTGTTAATAGAAATATTCTTGAGTCTGCCATTATCCAACTTTCAAATAACTTCAACATAAGCAAAGGTCTTTTTCAACTCGATCCTGTTATGTTGAATTCCTTTAAAACTGATTTAGATAAGAAGTGTAAAACATTAAATCTTTGGTAATCTTGTCTTCTACTTTATTAACTTTTAATTTCATTTTATTTTTTTATATATATCGAAACCTGACCATAGGCAGCAATGTGTTAAAACCCGGACAGAGTTCCAGTATAAATTTGTATTTTTATAATCCATTTGATCTTGTGCTACAAATCGATTAACTTTTAATTTGCATTTTATTTTTTTTTATATATATCGAAACCTGACCATAGGCAGCATTGTGTTAAAACCCGGCAGAGTTCCAGTATAAATTTGTATTTTTATAATCCATTTGATCTTGTGATAAAAATCGATATTTTTCCCTACAAATCTGTACGCCTCACTGGTAATCCTTTAAGGTTTTAATTTTTTTTTTTTTTTTTTTTTTTTTTTTACTTCTCTGTTTATTGTATATGTATGTATATGTATGTATGTAGTATGTTTTGTATATATAGATATGTATGTATATATATGTATATATATTTGTGTGGTGTGTATGTATGTTATTTATTTTTTCTTTTTTTTCTTTCTGTAACCTATATATAGGCTTAACCTTTTTATGTACTTCAGTGTTCCTGAGGATGTCATTAGACGAAAGCGCTTGAGCACCATTTTGTGTTTCCTTTCCTTCGTGGTTTTATTCATCATAAATATTTTTCACGTGTTACCTTCGTGAAATAATTTTCATATAATGCTCACCACGCGTTCCTTCGGCTTGCTGTTCCCTCTCTTGTCTCCGTTTGTGTCCGTGTTTTCTTCTACATTAATGAAGGGGCATGCAATTCGTATCCGACGGAAGTTTCTTACTAAGTGTCTGGAGGAGCAAGTTCTTCCCAAATCCCTGCTTCCGATTCGCCTCAGACAAATTGACGACCATCCGTTCAACAACTTCAGCAGATTAATTTTAAAGAAACATATTGAAGTCACCAGACAAAATGAGTGGTCCGCCTTCAAAAATTTAAACATCGCCAAACATAATTTTGTAACCGTTATTCCCCAACCGTGGATCCAACCTTTGTTTGATGAAATTTACAACGAGTTGCGTCGGAGAACTACTTCACTTCGTAACATTTTGGATCGAAAAATTAAAAGTCTCATTCGAGATAGTCAGTGGAGTAAAAAAGCAAGCTCAAAGTGTGTTTTGAACCTTTCTTCGAAAAACATTAGTGACGATGCAAAAAGTGCCCTTGGATATGGTATGTCCTTTTTTATTGTTAAAAAACCTTCGGCTTTACAAATTTGTTACAGTCTCGCGTGTTTTGAGAAACAGTGTAATCTCCCTCAGTATTTGTTTAACATAGTTAAAGGCCTCGTTTATAGTGCGGCGAATGGTAATTACGAAGATAACTTTCCTAAACGTTTTCGCAATAGCCTCTCACAATTAAAAAAAGATGGGGAGCTCCATATTACTAAAGCAGACAAGGCTAACACCATAGTTATTATGGACAAAGTGGACTACATCGGAAAGATGAACGAGCTTCTCCAGGACCCCGCCACATACACCAAACTTAGGAAGAACCCGCAGGATGACGTCATCAAATCATTTAATAGTGGCTTGAAACGCCTTCTCAAAGATCATAAGAACTTAATTCCGCTTTTCATGTCCACTTCACCTGCTCTGCCCTACCTTTTACGGTCTTATTAAAACCCACAAACCTGGTAACCCTATGCGCCTATTATTAGCTCGGTGGGCTCTATTACTTATAAACTCTCCAAATGGCTTGTCAAAGTCTTGTCCCCCATTCTCGGAACTATCTCTGATTCACATGTAAAAAATTCCATGGATCTTACGGAAAAATTGAATAATGCACGTACTGAAACTAACGATAAATTGATTAGTTTTGATGTTTGTTCATTGTTTACAAAAGTGCCGATTGACGATATGCTTGACTTTCTCTCCCAAGAATTACATAAGTATGACCTGCCACTACCTTCACACATTGTTTTGGAACTCATTAAGCTTTGCATCAAAGACTGTAAATTCACTTTCAATAACGAGTATTATCAACAAGTTTTTGGGATGGCTATGGGCAACCCCTTATCGCCCCTCCTCTCCAATATTTATATGGAGTTTTTCGAAATTACCTATATTCCGAGAATCCTGGGGGTTGGCATCCCTTGGTTGCGGTACGTCGACGATATTTTGTGTATCTGGCCCATGAATCGTGACCTGGATAGCTTCCTCCTTCAGTTAAATGATCAAGTCCCCTCCATTAAGTTTACTTTAGAAGTTGAGCAAGACAATTCAATCCCATTTTTGGATGTGCGTGTACATAGGGAAAGCCCAGGTTTTAAGTTTAGTATCTATCGGAAAACGACAAACAATTTGTCCTACGTACACTTTTACTCGGGACATGATACCCCCACTAAGAAGGCCATATTTTCATCAATGTTTCTCCGCGCCCTTAGGATCGCCAGTCCGGAATACATCGATGCCGAATTGGAAAAAATCAACGGTATTGGAAGTGATTTGTGTTATCCATCTGCGTTTATGGAATCTTGTCTCAACAAGGCAAAATGAACTTTCTATCGTGTCAATATTAACACTCGTACTTTGTCAAAAAATATTTTAGTACTTCCATTTTTCCCGGGCTTTTTAGGCATTGCTAATGTACTTAAACTTTTGGATATTAATGTAGTATTTTCATATAACAATATTGTGAAAAATATCATAGTAAAAAATAGCCCTACCAATAATTCAGGCATTATCTATAAAATTGGTTGTAAACAATGTGATTCCTTTTACATAGGTCAGACGGGAAAGGATTTGCACACACGTATAAAACAGCATCAATATTCCCTTAGAACAGGACAGTTGTCCAGTGCCCTTTTTGTCCATTTGTCAGAGTTAGCCCACTGTATTGATTGGAATAATGCTTCAGTTTTATTCCATTCAAGCAACATTGTTAATAGAAATATTCTTGAGTCTGCCATTATCCAACTTTCAAATAACTTCAACATAAGCAAAGGTCTTTTTCAACTCGATCCTGTTATGTTGAATTCCTTTAAAACTGATTTAGATAAGAAGTGTAAAACATTAAATCTTTGGTAAACTTGTCTTCTACTTTATTAACTTTTAATTTGCATTTTATTTTTTTATATATATCGAAACCTGACCATAGGCAGCAATGTGTTAAAACTCGGACAGAGTTCCAGTATAAATTTGTATTTTTATAATCCATTTGATCTTGTGCTACAAATCGATTAACTTTTAATTTGCATTTTATTTTTTTATATATATCGAAACCTGACCATAGGCAGCATTGTGTTAAAACCCGGCAGAGTTCCAGTATAAATTTGTATTTTTATAATCCATTTGATCTTGTGATAAAAATCGATATTTTTCCCTACAAATCTGTACGCCTCACTGGTAATCCTTTAAGGTTTTAATTTTTTTTTTTTTTTTTTTTACTTCTCTGTTTATTGTATATAAGTATGTATGTATGTATGTATGTATTTGTATATATAGATATGTATGTATATATGTATATATATTTGTGTGTGTGTGTATGTATGTTATTTATTTTTTCTTTTTTTCTTTCTGTAACCTATATATAGGCTTAACCTTTTTATGTACTTCAGTGTTCCTGAGGATGTCATTAGACGAAAGCGCTTGAGCACCATTTTGTGTTTCCTTTCCTTCGTGGTTTTATTCATCATAAATATTTTTCACGTGTTACCTTTCATATATATATATATATATATATATATATATATTTTTTTTTTTTTTTTGCATGAAAGCTTGGTTTGGCTGTTTTTGGGCCAAGCTAGACGACTTAATCTGTTGCTGGAATAGTCATCATGTAGACAGACCATATCTGTTTCTCCAACTTGTTGCTTTTCTCTCAGTTGTACTTGTCTTATGCACAATGAAAGCTCAAAAATGTTTCAGTATTCTCTATGTTAAATTCTGTCTGTACGAACAGGGTTATGTAACTATCATTTTTGACTCAGTATTTTTCGCATGAAAAATGTGTGGTAAATCTATTCATTTATCTAATTTAGTTTACACATGCTGTAAATAAGGCTTTGTTAATACATGAATATTGGATCTAGTAAATGTTTATGTATATACAATTATACATACTCGTATGGTATACACACCTTTGTTTTAGTTACTCACCCGTCCCCTCTTGACCAAATCCTGCGTACACCCCGCCTTAATGCTCTTTTACCATGAATCCTCGGAAGCATGAATCAGTCAGCCATTCGAATCGATAATATTATATATTATAATCTATAACGAGTGCTGTGCTCGTTACTTTATAAATGTAATGCCGTTACCGTTACTACAGTAAATGTAACGCCGTTATCGTTACAGTTACCATTTTTAAAAAGTAACGAGTAACGGCACCGTTACTCGTTACCGTTACTTTTAATGAAATGTAACTATATTATATATATGCATAGGTATATTATAATTTACATATACATAAAATATTATATTATATAAACATTCGCTTGTGCGAGTATGTGTTGGTTTGTATCCACTGGTTAATGCATAGGCTATGAAGTCTGTGCATGCTTTCATTGCGTTGTTATGACTTATAAGGCATAATATTTTCAAAAAAGTGAAACAAAATTACTGCAAGATTTACTACTAGGAATTGCAACATAACAGAGGATGTAGCATACTATTGATACTAATTTACTAATGCTAGAATATACAGGAAAGTTTAGTTTTGCAAAACAATAATACGAAATACTAAAGAAATGAATCAAATGAGTTATTGTACATGGCAATGATAATTGACATTTATTAGCTAAATATACAAACTTAAGAACTATTATTCAAAAGATCTTTATTGGCCTTTAAGAAAACAACTTCTCAAAAGTTGCATCTAAGAGCGAGCCTCGTTTCCGACGCAGTATATTCTTCCTTACTGAAAAAACCCGCTCAACAGCGGCACTAGATGGTATAGGAGTGTTAAGTTTAATAAACATATTTTTAAAGTTAGTGGATGGGAAGGATGCAGAACTAACGTGCCGTGAAGGCCCAGATGAGAGGAATGACGAAACCTCTGTTGAACTTAGGTCCCTCCCTGCTCCAGGGTTCTTCGCCTTTTTACTTTGACAGTGCTGTCAGTGTAGGGGGAGAGGGTGGATGGGGGTAGGCTGCCAGCATGCCAACGGCTAACATGTGTCCCGTAGTGTAAAACTCTACGGTTCAAAACGTTCGTAGCAACTCGGATGCTCTCGGCTAAGGACCACCCTCGTTGGATTGTCCAAAGTGAATTCATCTTAAAAGTCGCAGCGGGCAGAGGCCTGCGGAAGCTGCGTGACACTGGAGGTCCCAGACCGAGACGTTGTAGTCTCCCATCGCAAACCGTTACTTGGAAATTTCTTCCTTGAAATTCTCTCTACAATCAACCACAAATATTGATTACAAAAAATTTCCCTTGACTTGAGGAACTTCTCTTCAATTTGTAATCTTTAATCAACTTTCGAATCATTATTCGTATTTTTCTCCAATCAACCGTTCGACCGTGTTCCGTCAAAGATTTTTAACGTTGCGTTTCATCTTCCTCTTAGATGACGTCACGAGCGGCACACCTAACTCGGAGCTGAGTGAGGCTGACCTTCAAAGTTTCGTGGAGGCACCAGCCTGCTGAACCCCTCACTCTCCGTTTGTGATGAGTTTTATTTTAATCGTTTTAGTTAAAAATTACTACGTTTAAATCGTGTTCTTAATATCATTTTCTTTAATTTTAGTAATTTTAATTCATTTTTTTCCCTTTTTAGTGTGAAACAGTGAAGTGGCTTTAACACTTAATCAATCTTCTTTAATTAATTGATTTTAATTAACTGTTCGATAGTAATACGAAATACAGTACTAATCAGTCGTTCAGTCATTAATTCAGTATTCACGTACTTGTTTTTTCCCGACAAACTATAAATCTGAATTTTTAAATTCTTTTTCTAAAATTATCTGCATTTTTTTTGGTTTGAGGATATTAAATAATATCATTTTAGGTTTTGTTGTGGGACATAAATGCGATCAGTCATAATGCTGATGTATATACCCATAACTCACATTTTTATTTAGTTGAACCCGGTTAGGTTTTTTTTATTGTTTTCAATTTAAATCTTTTTCATTAATTTTAGTGAAAATTCACGTTATTGTTATTATAATGTAACCCTTTTTTCTAGTGTGACTCGAGTTCGTTTGAATTTCGACCCTTGCCACGAGACTTCAGTGTTGGGAGGTTCGAAAAAATTACTCGTCGATTGCTGCATCCGGAGTTAATGCAGAGTCGCCAATTTTGTTCTCCTGCTTAACTTTATAAAAAAAAAATTGTTTCATTGTTTATCATTTTTTTCTCAATTATTATTTTTATTCAAAATACTTAGAAATTGTTCCATTATTTCTCATTTCTTGTCTCTTACATGGATAGTTTTGTTTTATACGCACACTTTCGTGACAACGACACGTGTTATAATTAACGATGTCCAAACCATTACCACCCGTGACATACACCACTGTTAACCTTGTAACTCCCTCTTCAGTACTGGAACGCACAATTGATGTCCCTCATTTTCGCGGTCGCGTTAATAATATATTGTAGAACCTTCCCTTAAGGATTGGTTCGGTAAAATTGACGATTCGTTTAGAGGTTGTCAGACTACAGATGCTGATAAAATCGGTTTTGCTTTTGATACTTATGACCCAAATTTCGGTGACGCCGCGCGCGTCGTATCTTTCTTGTCGATTGGTCCAATGGACAAATATATCAATTGTCTTGGGTAGAATTTAAACGTTTATGGTATGATATATATGAAGGTCTGCATGAAATCACGAAGTACTTTGACAGGCAGAGATCCGTCAAATCGGTCGCTGACGTTAAAAGTTTAAAAGACAGCAGTACACGCCAGTTATGGACTTCCCTTCATTCCCTTCTTCTGGATCATGTCATTATCCTTCAGAGCTGCGCGAAAACGCATTTCCCGATAATGTTGTTTCGGTAGAGAATCGGAGTGATTCCGCTGACCCTTCGGTCTGGGTAGAAAGGCGTTGAATGTACCTTTTGTATGTGGAGACGTTTGCACAACTCTGTGAACATTGCGGAGGTGAATTCCCGAGCATTGTCCGAGAGCAGCACGGCTGGCGTGTTGTGCCGTTGGATTACTCGTTCGAGTAAACACTTGGCAATGAGCTCCGATGTATGGGCAGGCACCGGTACAACTTCGTTATACCTAGTAAAATGGTCGGTGAAAACGACAATGTATTTATTTCCATTTCGACTTTGGACAAAGGGGCCTAACGTCCATCCCTACGCGTTCCCAGGGTCTAACAGGAACGGGGAACGTATGCAGATGCGCGGTGGGCGGACGTGCTCCTTTATGCCTCGCACAAGATGAGCACGACTTGCAGTGTTCTGTTACCTTGGTGCGCATGAGTGGGAAGTGGTAACGTGCTTGGACCAATTTCAGTGTTCGTTCAACTCCAGGGTGCCCAGCACAAACGCTGTCATGGCACAGTTTAATCGCCACGACCTGAAGACTCTCGGGAACCCTGCCACGTATTTTCCAGGAGAAATTTGGTAATGCAAAATTTGATCCTGGAAGGCATACAAATGGTGAAGTTCCGAATTTGGTCGAGTCTTTAATTGCTGAACCAATTTGGAAATATATGAGTCCGTGCGTTGTGCCTCGAAGAGCGTGTTTCTATCGAAATTGAGAATGTCTCAATGCGATGAATTCCATCAGACCTCTTCTGGTTTGTTTATCCGGGATAGACAGTCTGGAAGAACGTTGAGTTTAGGGCCGGTGGACGTATTCGGGACTAACGTCCTGGACGGTAAGAGCCCAGCGACCTAGTCGTCCGTCTGGTAATTTCTTGGAAAATATAGATGTTAACGGAGCGTGGTCCGTTTTTACTATAATTTTGTACCCGTAGATGATATTCTTAAATATCTTCAGGGCCCATACGATGGTTAAAGCTTCTCGTTCAGTCCCTGAATAGTTTCGTTCGGGTTTAGAAAGTAACCGACTAGCGTAAGCCACAGGTAGTTCGGTACCATCTACGGCTTGGAGTAGTACGGCACCCAACCCGTAGTTAGAAGCGTCAGTGGCTACTATGAAGGGTTTGCCAAAATCTGGGAATTGCAGTATGGGTTCCTGTAGGAGTTCGTTGCGAAGGGTAGTAAAGGCTTTCTGATGCTCAGAATTCCATTCAAAAGTGGTTTTCTTTTTGAACAGATTTGTCAAGGGAGCAGCTATATCCGAAAATTTGGAATGAAGTTGCGATAAAATCCTACAAACCCGATAAAGGATCGTACTTCATCAACGTTTCGAGGAATAGGGTAGTTTTGGAGAACATGAAGTTTGGCGGGATCGGTCGGATTCCGTCAGAGGAAAGAAAAACCCTAAGTATACAAGTGAGGAACGGAGAAATTGACACTTAGAAAGTTTTATTTGAGATTTTCATTCGAAAGACGTGTGAAGACTTTGGCAAGGCGTACGAAATGTTTTTTCACTGTGTCGCTGTAGACCACTGTGTCATCTAGATAGACTAGGGCAAGGGTGGGGAACCCTTGGCACGCGTGCCAAACGTGGCACGCCAACGACTTTTTTCCGGCACGCGATTCCCGGGCTCACCTTAAAAAAAATTAAATAAATAAATATCCAAATTCTTCGCTGAGTTTTATATTTAACTTAATGTTTTCTGCTAAAAAATGGTAAAGATTAACTTCTGTTTAATATATTATGTAGGTAAAATAACATTTTATTTTCTCTGTAATTTTTATGTATTATTCATAAGGGATTAAGAATCAATAAAAGAATATCTTTAATTTTATTTTCTTTCATTGTGCTTTAGTCAAGTAAAACGATTATGAGATTGGGCACTGTAATGTATTGGGAAAACTTGAAAAAACTTATGGCTGATTGATCTGATATATAAAAAACAAAAAAAATCAGAATTATTGTTTACTCTTTTGCTGATGTTAAAAATTGCGTTTTTAAATTGTGTGGCTGTATATGGCAGCTATAATTACACTTAAAGGCTAGTAAAAAATATCCACGCTATCAACAGGGTAGAACGACCTTCAAGTAAAAATTCCGTCACTAAATTTTACATTTATTCAATCTTACATGACTTACAATAATCACTCTTACAATATTCTTTGATTTTACCGCTCCAGTGTAATTTTTGATTATTTGAAAAGGTTCTCCCAATACTTAAAAGTCACCAAATAATAATATGTTCCCCCAAAATTTCGGTTGGCACGTGAAAAAATTTTGCATCAAAGATTTGACGATTTTGGCACGCTCACTTAAAAAGGTTGCCCACCCCTGGACTAGGGCATGAGAACCCAATAATCCAGATAATACAATTTAATTAATGAAGGAGAGTTCTCCGTTGTTCTATAATTTAAAGGGGATTAACAACAATGTTATATATTTATAGTTAACAATAATTACGCCAAATTATGTCAAATATTATTAGAGGAATGGTTGGTTATCATGATTTGAAAGTCTAATTAGCCAGCGATGAGGAAAGCGGAAAAAAATGATATCACGGGCATTAATGATAATATAATACCGAAGTCATATAGAATTTGAATGACAATGAGGTAGAAATAGTAAGTACAGGTAATAAGAATGGGGATAACTATGCGACGTAAGTAGATAACAAACTAGTGGCCTGGCATGGAACAATCAAAGGTGGGCAGTTGCGCCGCAACATTTTTGGTTGCGCTTGCGCTTGCGGCGCAACTTTTTAAAAAGGGTTGCGCTTGCGCGTGCGGCGCAACTATTTCAGCAGAGTTGCGGTTGCGGCTGCGGCGCTACAAAAATCGTTGCGCGTGCCCACCACTGGGAACAATATGGTATATTATAATAATATAACATCACATCTTAACGTTATAAATTGGTAACAGAAGTGAGAGAGAAGGTTTCGAATTCAGATGCTTGTTTGTGAATTCGAACCCTTCGTATCAGCAATAATAAACAACTTGCGAGAGGTGAACGCGGTTAAAAGAAAAAGTGAAAAGAATACATGTGGATGTATTTGCAATAATTTTACATGTACGTAATCATGATCGTCGAGGGACATGTACGACTGCGCGAGTAGACAATAGGTAATAGGTAATAAAATAGGTAATAGGTGATGAAATTAATACAGGAGAGCGGTCAAGAACGGAACATGGATGTATGAAGGAGTATGGTTGAATAACATTTATATTGCGTAACACCAGTCGGGACACAACATATAAATAATGACTTATATAGAGAGAGAGGTTTTTATTATTGTTAAAGAGTTTACCATACATGGAATGCTAAGGATAGCCACGTGCTAAACACGTGATCGAAACGTGAAGGAAACTAAGTACTTTATGACGTCAGCGTGATTTACTCTGTACGTACCGTATAAGTCATTATTTGGGGAGGAATTAAAGGAGACGAATTAGAGAGGCACACAGTTAAGGGACATTCGCTGTTTACAGCGAACTTCTAATGGCACAAACATGGATACTGTTCAACCATAGAAATGGTAAATCGCATGGTTGTGACACTGCTCTCCCCTGTGAAAAAGGATGTAATGGTGGGGTGGAAGTTTATTTACAATATATTAAAAATGAAACAGTGACAATTTCGGGTTGGATTAATCCAGGCAATTTAGTGGGAAGAATGGTAATTATATTAATGAAATAACCAGAAATCAAGGGAAATTTTTTTAAAATTACAACAGGTGAATTAAAAAGGTTGCGGTCTGATTACTAGGATTGTAGTGGAAATACTATGTTAACAAAGTACGATAAAAACTGAAGTTGTCACCTTTAAAAAAAACTATAAGTGTGATCAATTGTGGCAATCATACTACATAAACAATTTTATAAACTAATGAACCATCTAAGTTATTACTGGCATTTCGACCTAATTATTTCAGTGAAAACTCCAAGTACAGGATTGCATCTAATTTAAGTTAAATATTAAGTTTGTCCAACATTATAGTAACAAGATTACCTACTGAACCGTGATAGATTCGGAAAGATTTTCCATCAAATGTTGCATCTCTGCAAACGTCGCTTCGATCTTTCCATAGATCTTCGCGGCGCTGGAAGAGTTGCGTGACATCATTAACACGTAATTCACAAATTATGCCATAATTGGTTAATTTTCAATATGTGGGCGTGTCTTCCACCATTTCTGACCAATTGTAAGTAAAAATTAATCAGCTGAGAGGAGTAGATTCTAAGAAAACTGACTGCCAATTGGTTTAGGGTCGTGCAGTCCGTAGAGTCTAAGAAAACTGACCGCTAATTGGTTCAGGGTCATGCGGTCTGTTTTGCCTTTTTTTTGTGTTTCGCTACAGATTTGCTTGTGGGTACTTCTTTTATTTATTTCTTGTAGTACTTGTGTTACCTTATTTCCATACAATAATGTCTTGAAGTGAAAGTGATACTGACATCGTGAGTAATGATTCTAGTGTCTCGAGTGTAGATCGTATCAATGCTACGGATAGGCTAATAGCGAGCGCTCTCTCAAAAAACATTCATTTACTGAACATTGAGGCAGTGAAAATCGTTTTCTTTTCAGATATGCAAGTTACCCATAAAATTTGAAGCTAAAGTAAGTAAAGAAAACTACTTTTGATGGGGGACTTGTCTTGTTAAGAGGCCTTCAAAACTTAAACCTCTGTTTACTTTTTTTTCTTCCAACTTCAGACCATTACTTTGGTCTTATATAATTATTTTAGGAAAATTTAATTAGCATAATATTAAAGCACATTTCTTTCTCATTAAAATGATGCATACTATTATATTCTAGCATGAACAATACGATCATTCCATAAAAAAAATTGAAAGGGTATGCAAATCTCAGAATTTGCAACAACATTTATGCAACATACGCCAATACGTTATGGGTTAAATTTTATGGGTGGACGAAGTCTTCAGCGGTGGGAGCACGGTTGCAGAATGTAAACTTATTGCAAGTCCGAATAAGTTGGTAAAATATAAAATTGATTTAAAGAAAAGTAAAATTAATTTAGTGAAAACATGAAAATTATCTAGTTACCTTTTAGATACTTAGATATTGTTATCCATTAACAATATCCAGGGAGAAGGAAGATAGAATTTCGTAATAGACGATGTATAGACCTTGGGTCACGTGTGTATTTATGCGCATTAGGGCAGAGTGCGAGTGGTAGGTGGTTTACCCAAAAATGGGGAAAAGGAATTCATAGTTGAAGTTATACGTGATTGCGTATACGTATGAAAAAATATGGGTAATACGCGTGTCTAGCTGAGTGGGTATGTACAGTTGTGTGTAGAATATGAAAGTAATTGGTTCATCCCGGGAAGAACTGAATCCTTAGTGGTCAATGGTAAATCATGAAATTTTGGAGAACGGATTAGCTTAGAGGTTGGTTCAAATTAACTTAATAAAGGCAACAGGCAAGATTATATATTGTAAGCAGCAATTAAGTTTAAATAAATTCAAATAATCCAGTGTAAATATCAAGCAGTTTCCTGCAATTAAATATAATTTATCGTGGTAGCCAATGATTTAAGACTAAGGTTTGTATCTAAAATTAAGATATGAGTTGTGAATTTTTTTTTCTAATAAGTATGCCAATGATTACTAAAGTGTTTCAGAGTATGGGTGACGGGTGAGTATGATTGGGTGAAAGTATTGTAACAGGGTGCATGTTGTGATTTTTGGATGATCCGTTGGGTGGTGGTTGGTTGTATGGTATGTGATACGTGGCTGAATTTCGTGCGTGCTTGGACTTTTGAATTTTGGTTGCTTGAAGCGGACAGCTGGTCTTGAACTGGAAATTTGGTGATTAAACCGTGTAAAATTTAAAATAAGAAACATATATCGAAGGTTTCCCTGTAAAGGAATTTTTTGTATTAGATTTGGTTGGAGAGCAGCATACTGTAACAACAGTAACCTAAGAATTGTCCTCTGCAAAAGAGGAGACGGAGTTGGGAGCCAGATCTCGCAACTGCTTGTAAGCGCCCTGAATAAACCCCATTTTTTATAAGTGCCAGTGATTTAAGTATTTAATATTGTAGGTTTAAGTTTAGGTTAAGTTAAGTTAGTTTAGGTTGTTAATTTAGGTTAAGTTTAAGTTAAGTTTAGGTTAGGGTAATGATGACTTGTGTATGCAGCCTGATTTACTTTGTATATATTAATATATAGTTTTGTAATCTAATGTTTTACTGTTCCTGGCTGGGACGGCCTCGCGCTGTAAAGGGGACATATATATATTCGGTTGTGGAATCCTGGTCACGGTAACAGTTGGCATCCCCAGCTAAGATTTTTTTTTCCCATTTACTCAATTTGTTATACCGTTCGGTTTTGGTTTCATTGTATGTACTTTTCTTTTAATTTTTCATAATTTGATTTTGTTCTAGTTTTGAAAGCTTGATTTAATCATATTGTTTAGGATGGTTGAAGAAGGAGCATTAGGAGACATGACTGGATGAGAAGGGGCGGCAGTCGGTTAGATTGAAGGCAAGTGAGGGTTTAAATGAGTTTGATGGTGCGATGACTGCAATAGAGAGTTCTGTACAAGAATTGCTGAATGAAGAAGGAACTGAAGGTAAAGATGTGAAACTGAAAGCTTTTTGACGCATGCGTAAAATGGAGGAAGGGTATGTGAGTAAGAAATTGGTTGAAGTGGGACGGGTGCACTTGCCAAGGCGTTTGGAGAAGAAGGTTGCTTATTACTCTGAAAGCGATAAATCTGAGTATGATTGCGAAAGTCCTGGTGAATGGAAAGAGGTGCAAAGTAAAAGGAAAAGGAGACTGAGAAATAAGGCTAAGCGTGATTGTGAAAGTAAGTTTGGAAGAAGTGATAAAGGTGTTAAGTGTAGAAAGTACACAGTGGATGGAAGTTCTAGTTCAGATTTTTCGAATGAGGAGACTCCCTTGCCCAGAATGAACGTGTATTTGGAAGATTTTTATGCCATGAGAGATAAGGGTGTTTGTGCAGCGGATGCAGGGTGGATGGTGTTGATAGCAATTGAGAGTGAGAAACTATTAATGAAGAAAACTAAGTATGAACGTGAGCGTATTAAGGCTTCGAAGCCTTGGCCTTATGGTTTGGATCGTGTGCAAAAGGTAGAAGACTTTCTGGAAGACTTTGAGAGGTATGCAAGTGAGCAGTTTGGAAGTGATAAGAATAGATGGGCAGTGGAACTTAGAAATTTCTTGGATGGCCATGCGAGACGTGTGTATTTTAGTGTATATAAGCCGGGTGTTAAATATGAAACAGTTGTGTCTCGAATTAAAAGTTGGTGTAGTGAAGAACGACAGGATAGTAAAGTTGTAACTCAACGTGAATTTTGGACAGCAAGTATGAGAGAGAATGAAAAGCTGGGTGAATATGCGCTCCGGCTCCAAACACTGTATGAAGCAGCAGTGCCTGAGGGGGAGAGAGATAAACAGGCCTTGAAAGAACAATTCATGGCTACGATCCCTCCAGAGACGGCAAGGAGATTTAGAGCGCAAATGGGTCGAGATGTAGAAGGTAAAAAGCTAAGATGGAGAGATATAGTTTCATGGGCATTAGACGATGATGCTATAGGGGATATGATGTACAGGAAGCAGGAAGAGGTACTCCCGTTACCGGTATGGGCGTTTGCACAGGAAGGACAAGCTGGCGCTTCACGCTCGTATAGCCGTGTATTGCAACAGGATAGACTCCAACAAGGGGATTACCAGTTCGGACAACCGCAGGTGGCTTACCAAGGCCAACCATCTGCTGCTAAGAATGTGCAAGCTAAGAGGGATTTGCAGTGCAAGTATTGTAAGAAAAGTGGACATGTTATGAAAGACTGCTGGAAAATGAAAGGTTTGTGTTTGTTGTGTGGTAGCCAGGGACACAGAGCTAGTATGTGTGATAAAAAGCGTGACATAACGAGTGCTAGGGGTGAGAGTGGAGCTGAAAGAGTGGTCTTATGGGTGTAATGATCCAGGGCATCGTGCGATTAGTTGTCCGGTGATTGCTCAGATAAGACAAAGAAATCAGATTGGTAAGGGTAGAGAGACTATTGGTGAGCCTGGACAGATGGGAGCGAATAATGTGAGTGGAGCACAAGCAGAAAATTTAAATTAGGAAGCTCCGGTCTGGAGGGAACACGACCGGAGCGAGTGAATAATGAACGTGTGGGTGAAATGTACGAGTCGTGTGACGTTCCCCGCACGGAAATGTTAGAATGGGAACGAATTGTTAATAATTCTGACCTTGACCCAAATGCCAGTGAATGGACCGCGGATGTTCAGTGTGAGCAACGTAGTCCATTACCGCAGCGTGGAAAAAAAGACGAAGGAGAGCGAATGGTGGAAAATACGATTGTGTACTTGGCTAATGAATGCGTAGGTTTGAAGAGTGGAAAACTGTGGAAGTACCAGTGGAACTGAATTGTACGGAAACTGAAGCGATGTTGGATTCAGGTGCGCAGTTTTGTCTCATTAGCAGGGATGTTGTTTCTCGTATGTCTAACTTTGAGATTGATGACAGTGTGCACATTAGGTTGAAAGGTATTGGAGAAGGAGATCGGTTGGTTGGGAAGGGTATGTTGACTGCGCAGGTGGTAATTCATGGTATTGATTTCGGTATATGTGATTTTTATGTGGTAAATAACTCTCCATATGAGATCGTCCTGGGTAAAAACTTTTTTGTTAGTAAGGGTTTAATAATTTATGCGAGGAAGAGATGTATAAAACGTACTGGCCCCAGTGGGGAAACAGACGAGTTGTATTTCAATAATGAACAGAACAGATGCGTTAGGGTAGTATCAAAGATACCAGTGTACGTTGCAGAGAGTGTAGTGTTAGATAAGAAAAATTGGAATTTGGTTAAAGTTAGGGTATCGTGCGATGTCGTTAAGGCTAGGAGGAAATGCGTGTCCTGTGTAAGGAATGAAGAAAATGTCTTGGTTTTAGATGAATTTGTAGATCCAGAGCTAAAGGTGAAAATTGAATTGTGGCCTGGGTTAATTGACTGGGATAGTGCGGAAAATAAAGTATTAGTTCAGTGTAATTCCTCGAAAGAAGTAAAACTAAAGGAGGGAATGAGACTAGGATTTGCATGTTCAATGGTATACGAGGATGAAGTTGTGGTGGTTGAGAATGATGAGACTAACGTGCATATAGGGACTTTGGTGCATAATGTAGTGTCTGGTGAAAATGAGGCGAGTGACTGGCGTAAAGAGGAAATGATGAAAGAGGTGCTATTGCCGGAGGGATTGAGTAAAGATGAGCGTGAAAAGTTGGAGCGAGTAATATGGAAGAACAAGGAGGTGTTGAGTAAGGGTGATAGTGATGTAAGACGTGCTGCTTTGACTTCGCATAAGATAGAGTTGTACGATTATACGCCATTATGTCAACGTCCTAGAAGATTTGATCGGGAAACTAGTTTGGAGATAGAACGCCAGTGTAAAGAATTATGTATGCTTGATATAATTGAGTCTAGTAAGTCTGCATGGAGTTCACCTGTGGTGCCTGTGCGAAATAAGGATGGGTCGGTTAGATTGTGTATTGATTATAGGAGAGTGAATGCGGTAACGAAAGATAAATTTTCTATGCCTAATTTGCAAAATTTGGTCTTTAGCATGCATGGTATGAAATATTTTACATCATTAGATCTCGTGCGTGGATATTATCAAATGCCATTGTAGGAGAGCAGTCGGGATTTCACTGCATTTATAACTGAGCATGGGCTGTACCGGTTCAAGTCGGTTTCATTTGGGTTGAAAACAGCGCCTTCCGCCCTTCAAAGGGAAATGCAAAGAGTGTTAGATGGTTTTACATGGACGAAAGTTATTGTGTACCTTGATGGCGTATTGATAATGGAGCGAAGTGTTGATGAGCATATAAAGTTACTAGAGCTGATTTTGCAAAGGTTGTTGGATGCTGGTATGAAAATAAAGCCTGTTAAATGTAAGTGGATGAGTGAGGAAGTGCCCTTTTTAGGTCATATCGTGAGTAGTAAAGGACTGAGTAAAAAGCCTGAGTATGTACAGCAGGTGATTAATTTTGGAAGACCACTTGATGTGGAAAGGGTGAGAGAGTTTTTAGGGTTAGTAAATTTTCAACGAAAATTTATACCCCATTGTTCCGAAATAGCAGAACCTTTGTCTCGGTTAACTGCAGGTAAAAGGAAAGATAAAGTAGTTTGGACAGAAGAGCGTGTGAATGCGTTTGAGATGTTAAAAAGGCTATGTATGAGGATATTATGTTAACGTTTCCAGACTATTCTGAGAATGCTGATATGTTGGAGTTATTCTTGGATGCGTCAAGTGTCGGTGCGGGTGCGTGCTTGGTTCAAAAGCAGGAGGGTATAGACAGAGTTATCTCGTATGCATCTACTACATTTAATAGAGCGGAGCGAAGCTATTCAGTGATAGAACGTGAATTGGCGGCGATGAGGTGGGCAGCAAAATTCTTTAGACCATTCTTACTTCGGCGCAAATTTATATTGTATACTGATCATAGGCCGTTGATTTATTTGACTAGTATGAAAATGATTGATAGCAGGCTTGCACGTACGATGGATGATTTGAGCGAATATACTTTTGAAGTGCGATATATTGAAGGTAAGAGTAATGTATGTGCTGATGCGATGTCTCGACAGCAGAATCATTGGACTAGAGATGAATGGTGTGAGGTTGAACTGAGGAATGAGCTGCCAGAAGGTTTAGAAGTAATTAAGGAAGTGGCCGGTGGAACGCAGGCTATGTTTGAAAGTTTGAAGATAGTTTTGAACGAGCAACAGATTGAGGGAGGAGTGCCTGAGAGTTTGCAAGAATTTAGAGAAAAAGTGGTGGATGAGCTGCTGAAGCATGCTAAATTGTACAAGTTGAATAAGGGTGGTAGGATTTGAAAGAATTGAAACACATGAAAGATGTCAGAGTAATGCCAGACATAAAAGTTTTACTTATGGTCAGTGATATGTTTAGAGTTAAGATTTGGGTGCATTTTATACCTGAATGTTCAGTTACGTACATTGGATTTCGTGTTAAAGGAGAGGAAGGGTTGAAAGAAGTCCATTTGCAGAGTTTGGGAGGAATTCACTTTAATCCTGTAAAGAAGATGAGCGAGTTTAGGAAAGATGTAGAAATGGTAGGGCATGTACATCAGAAGGAAGTAGAAATGAGTAAAAAGGATATGGAGAGAGGAGAATTGAAGGAAGATTTAATGCCATTAAATTTATTTATGAAAGAAGTTGGACATGAGCGAGAGAGAGAGAGTTGGAATCTTGTGGCCATGAAGGTGGTCCAGTAGCATGGTCATGGATCACTGTAGATAGATACAAGTTTTGTGCGTTTCTGGACATGGGAGCTGTAGTATGTTTAGTGAGAGAGAGAGTGATTAAGCATTTGTGTGATAAAGGGGTAGAAGAAAAATTTGAAGAAGTGTGTGCCAGTTTACAAGGGCTTGGTGCGAAATTCAATGTGTCAATTTGTCAAGACTAGTGAAACTTAAAGTTAAGAATGCGTGTGGCGAGTATGAGTTTCCTTTTGCGATTGTGAAGGATACTATTATACCAGTATGTTTTTCACTGGGTATCAACTACTTGGAGAGGGCTGATACAGTATTAGATTTCAGAAACGTTACAGTTAGTTATGGAAATGAATCGGCAATTAACATCTGGAGTGTTCATTTGGAATATAAAGAGAAGGAAACACTGCGTTGGTTTTGGGAGAACTTTTTACCTTTGAATGAAGTTGATAATTTGCAAAGTAGGGTACAAGTTTTAAATGAAATTCGAAAAAGGGTTCTGAGTGGAGAAGAAATGGACTGTAATAATAAAAAATGTAAAGAGTATGTGCCCCATAGATCACATCTGAGTGTAATTCAAAATGTTTTGGTGAGGTGGGGTGAGAAAAAGAAAATGTGGGCTGCAGTAGTGGATTTTCAATTGCTAGTACATATAGTTGTGACTTTTCATGTGTGGCTCGCGCATGTTGGAAGGGACAAATTGTGTGATTTAGTGGGCAGGTATGTATATATGGCATCCGAGGTTAAGTATGGTAGTTCGGGATGTATGTAGGACATGTGAGCAATGCCAGAAGATGAAAGTGGGACATATGGTGACGTTTCCTCCAACTTTAAAAGTGATAACAAGAAGGTCATATGAACTTGTGGCTGTAGATGTGGTTGCATTGCCGAAGATGTTTAGTAGGTATATTGGCTGTTTGGTTTGTGTGGACCATTTTAGCAAGTTCGTACATGTGCAACCAGTTCGGAATAAGGGTGCTCAGTCGGTGTCTGATTCTTTTGAACGAATGTTGAATTCAATGTTGAAGGTACCGGTGCGAGTCTTGAGTGATAATGGCCCTGAATTTCGGTCACGTATGTTTGGAGATATGTTGAGCAAGTACGGAATACAGCATGTATGCTAGTCCCTATAAACCTGCGTGTAATGGAGCGGTTGAGCGGGTGAATAGGACTATAACAGAGTTTTTGAGAAATTTGTGTGGGACGAGTGGTAAATGGGATGAGGGGTTGACAAAGGCGGTAATGCTTTATAATCAGACTGTACATTCGCAGACTGGTAAGCCACCTGCACAGAAATTAGCAGAGGGCACCCTGGGACGAGGCGAGCTGTTACCTATTCCCTTTGATGAACAATTGACTTGGCGTGAAGGTCACCCTAACTTCATCCCCTATGGAATAGGCGTGAAGGTTCTTAGGAAGTTAACTACTACAGATAGAACTTTGAAAATGAAATGAGTGAGAGATATGTGGGTCCATACTCGGTTAAAAAAGTTATGGAAGGGGGAGTTTCGTATGTTGTACAAAATGAAAGTGAATGTTTGAGGGTGCACCATACGCACCTGAAACTGTTCGGGGAACCGCCAAAGTATTTGGAAGAGTACTTCGAGCGACAACGTATGATAAAGGAGTTGGGAAATTGTGTAGATGAATATGAAGGAGTGATAGAAAGATGGTTGGTGGAACCCGTTAGTAATGTGGAGAGTATCAATGTGGAGATAGCAAGATTAGAGGAGTCACGACTGGAATCGCAGAACAATGAAAATTCTCGCTTTGTGAGGATTACACGTAGATGCAACTGGGAAGAGTCGTTTGAAAGCGAGACTCGAGTAAATAAAGTTAATAAAAGAAGGTATAAGAGAAGATTGTTGGGTAACACAAGTTGCAAGAAAGGTTTTGAAAGGAGTATGACATGGCTGAATCGTGTGCTGAAGTGGAAAAGGGATGTGTCGGTTCAAACGGAAGACACCTTAGAATGTTTCTGTAATGTGAGACGAGCTGAGCTGATCGATGCGGCTGTACAAACCGAAATAGTTTTAGATGAAGCTTGTAAGGAAGTGAATGGGTGCGAGAAAGATCCAGTAGAGGATGAGGATGTTGAAGAAATGACATGGGATAATTCGATTATTGCGAGTAGCTCTTATTTGTGGCAAGGGACCATCATGAATGAAAAATGCGAGTCAGAAAGGAGGGTAAGGCATTCCTCTATGAATAGTTTTAATGGCGAACAGTTTGGTAGCAATGAGGTGGATATGTACGAGTTAGAGGATTCGGTGTTTGAGGGAGATGATTTGGGTGATGAGTGCGTGCAGAGGCAGGATAAATGTTTGAATATTAGGAGGGTTAGTTGTGTGGTTCCAATAAATAGATTGTCCATTAGTGGGAAAATACGCTTTGAGGAAATTGAAGGTTATGCGTGTACTGCCAGTCGAATGAGCATCAATGTGAGTCAGTCAGAGAGAGGAGTTAGCGAGAATGTGGGTCATGAATTAGAAAGGATCAAGTGTGTTAGAACAGAGAGTGAACAGACTGAAAGTACAGTGTGTAGTGAAAAGCTGGAGCCGAAATCAGGCCCTAGAACTCGTTCTAAGGGTACTGTGCCGGAAATTTCAAATGTGCAAGTCCATACAATTGAGTATAAGGTTAGACATAATAGAAATGTCTAAGTTTTGTAGCATTTCTTTGATATTATCGAAATTATATTTGGATTATTTTTACTCTCTAATTAAATTTGTATATAAACTTGTATATGAAAAATAGACTCCTGTATCTAAATTTGAATGTCATAGACAATAAGAATTTGTAATTTATGGAGAAAATAGCATTAACTATTTGTTTTATAGGGTACTCTTAGTATTGGCAGTAATTACTCGTAAATTAATGTACGGCTGTTTCTTTTTAGAACTTAAAATAGCTAATGACTAAGAATGTAATAAGGAATAGGTATGTTTTTTCATTGAAATTAGGGCACTGGCACGGTTATATATGTGTTTGAAACGTCATAAAGGGGGGGGGGTATCCAGAGAGAAAATTATGAATCCATTAACGGACCCAGAGAGAACTAACTACCACCTACACGCCTGCGCCATTTCTGGATGGACTGCTGGTGTACAGGATCAATGTCAGTGAATGTTCATGCAGAACTAATTACCAGTTTGCATGGTTGCGCCATTTCTGGATGGATTGCTTGGTGAACAGGATCAGCGGTAATGAACGTTCAAGGACACAATTTCGTATTTCTCATCGTATGAAGATGAAGAGCAGATGCCTGGCAAGGAAACGGCTGGCTACATGTAACTGCTTCGCTGATTTTCTGTTATCCTGTTTTATTAATTTAAAAAAAAGGTGAATGGCTAAAAGTGTATAGAAATTTTTTTTCTGAAAATGTTTGGGTCCCTGTTTTGTTCAACAATTGAATTTATTTTATATTTGTCATTATAACTTTATTTGTTTGTATATACTGCGGGTTTGGGGTAGCGTATTCGTATCGTATTTACTACTCGTGTATCTCATTAATTAGGGCATAGGGAGTGTGCTTACTTGTAAATATGTATATAATTGGGTATGTTCTTCTGTATCAGTGTAATTACGCGTATTGATGGTGTAGGTATAATATATGTACAGGCTTATTAATATTGGTAAGCTAATAGTTTTGTATAGGTAAATTGGGTATTCTGTATTATTTTTTTCTCTTTTTGTATTTAAATGACTTGCAATATTTTATTAGGGAAACCAGTCTGTCTGTCTCTCGTGTGTGTGTGTGTGTGTGTGTGTGCTACAGAATGTATGGTTAGAATGAAATTTTATTTCATTCTTAGGGTGGGGAAGTGTAACAGGGTGCATGTTGTGATTTTTGGATGATCCGTTGGGTGGTTGGTTGTATGGTATGTGATACGTGGCTGAATTTCGTGCGTGCTTGGACTTTTGAATTTTGGTTGCTTGAAAGCGGACAGCTGGTCTTGAACTGGAAATTTTGGTGATTAAACCGTGTAAAATTTAAAATAAGAAACAAATATTATCGAAGGTTTCCCTGTGAAGGAATTTTTTTTATTAGATTTAGTTGGAGAGCCAGCATACTGTAACAACAGTAACCTAAGAATTGTTCTCTGCAAAAGAGGAGACGGAGTTGGGAGCCAGATCTCGCAACTGCTTGTGAGCGCCCTGAATAAACCCCATTTTTTTATAAGTGCCAGTGATTTAAGTATTTAATATTGTAGGTTTAAGTTTAGGTTAAGTTAAGTTTAGTTTCAGGTCAAGTTAAGTTTAGGTTAAGTTTAAGTTAAGTTTAGGTTAGGGTAATGATCACTTGTGTAGGCAGCTTCATTTACTTTGTATATATTAATATATAGTTTTGTAATCCAATGTTTTACTGTTCCTGGCTGGGACGGCCTCGCGCTGTAAAGGGACATATATATATATTCGGTTGTGGAATCCTGGTCACGGTAACAGTATAATCAGTAGGAAAGTGAATTCGAATATGTGTCAAAAGTAATAAAATTCAATCGGGATTATAGATTTTACGTAATTAACTCAGTTGCACGTATGAAGGTAATTAAAATGAATACGCACTTAAAAGGACTTTAAATTAGTTAAAGTAAATTAAGCGGTATTGGAAACTGAATTTAGGCACAGAATTCAATTCGACTAGTAACCTTCATAGCGTTATATTAACAGTATATCACCATTAATATTGACCAGCAGTATCAGTACGGTAATTGAATTTTATTTGACGAGTTGACGGAGCATAGATAACAACAGGTTTTAGTGGAATTCATGGTGAGGGTACAGTTATGTAATTAGTAATAGTGAAATGGTGTAACAGAATTATTAGAAGGGGAAAAGGAATGGCATCCTGGTATAGTGTGTCAAAATTGGCTATAATTTTAGGTTGATACCCTTAACAAATGGTAGACTAACAATTTAATGAAAATTACTCATGATTAATTGAATAAAAAAAAAAATCAAGAATAAAAAGTTGAAAATAGAACTCAACTATGAGCTATACTGAACTGAACACTTATAGGTTATAAGTTCTGTATAATTAAGATTAATTTAAAAAAATAAAACAAAAAACAACTTAACCTAAATTGAGGGTATGTTCGGTCATACGGATGAATCTCACGAACATACGGAGCCAGATAAATCAGTCGCACGGTTAAGTTGTCTTGCGATCGGGCATGTGGGTCATTCGGTTAAAGGTTTTCGCAACATGCCAGGAAGCAATGGACTGACCATACGAGCCTTGCTTACTTAAAAGGAGGTGGTGTATCGGGATTAAGAAGAATGGCTTTCACTGGCTTCAGAAGAGGATCCAGGAACAGCCAAAGAGAAAGATCCGCAAAGTAAAGGGCAAGAAGGGTGAAAACATTAACTTGCGGAAGAAAGATGAGGATGATCGATGGAATGATCATATTATGGTAGTGAGGAATATTCCGCGCGTACGACTTCCGACGGTGGAGTAGGTTCGGGTTCGCTCCCGGCACCTATGGGCTTATCCTCGGAATTTGGTGGAAAATCCTCTACCTTTGAAAACAACATCGTCATCTTCCTTAAATAGGGATTCAAGCGAAATGACCAAGTCGAGACTTAAAGAAGATAAGTTTTCAAATTTATTTGGAATAGCCAGAACACCTGGAACTTCAAGTTCCGGCCTAACTGTCACTGAAGGAGGTGACTCGCTCTCGATGGAGTCACAGGGGTCTACTGTGAAGACATTCGAGTCTTCATACTAAAAAATACCAGAAGTATGTTGGTTTTCTAGTTCTTCGTTCGTCGGAACCAGAACGGAACAATTGACAATTGATGAAGAATCTTCCCCATCTGGTAGCGGTTCATTTTCATTTTGAACTGGTTCCAGGGAGTCCGTCGGGCTCTCTGAAACGAGTCTTTCACCCTCGGCTGAAAAGACCGAAGAATAAGGGTGACAAACATACTCGAAAGGTGAGTTCTTTCCTCGAATTATGCCTGTTTCTCTATAAAGATCGTGCGTAATAAGGAAATTCATCCCCAAGAGTAAATCTCCATCCCAATTCAATTCAGATACGACCACAAATGGGGTCAGATAAGGGACTGAATCAAACTCAATAGGAAGATTAATTTCTCCGATACTGTATTCTTCCCAATCATCGTCAATGCAGGTCAAACGAGAATGCAAGTCGAATTTTCCCGTAGCCAACTTGAGTAACTTCTTGTATGCGTCGTGTTTAATGTAATTCGCCTGACAGCCAGTTTCAACAAGAGCCAAAACTGCTTGGTTGTTAACAGAAGTTTTCATGAAAATTTGTGAGCTCTCGTCAATAAGCTCCATTTCAAGAGTCCAAGAAAGTGTCTCCGAAACATGTGAACATGCTTCGTCTGCATCATCGATGGTTTCGCACGAGGTTGGGGTATTGGGAGGAAAACCAAAATTTGGAATATCGCAATCAGGGGAATCGGTTGACCAACTGGAGAGACATGATGTCTGCAATTGACAATACGTCTCTACGTGAGCACTTTGCTCTTTAGGAAAAGATTGCTTGCCACACTGCTCACAACACAAATTAACGGAGTTTAACAAGGAGTCATTGGGACACGATCGATTCATTACTAAACTGTTACTGTCATCATAAACATCACAATGATTATCAAAATTCATAAAAACTGACTCGCTTACAGGACAGTTCGTCTTGACGAATTACATTCTAACGTTGAACCCCCCAAAAAAGAAATTCCTTAGTTCTGACATCACAGAGTGTGCACTGTGCAATCTTTCATACGCGGAGTAACCCCATGTAATTCGCAGTAACCCCTTTTAACCCGAAGCACCCCTTGTAACCCGGCGTAACCCCCAGTAACCCCTTTTAACCCGAAGTACCCCTTGTAACCCGGCGTAACCCCCAGTAACCCCTTTTAACCCGAAGTACCCCTTGTAACCCCCAGTAACCCTTTTAACCCGAAGTACCCCTTGTAACCCGGCGTAACCCCCAATAACCCCTTTTAACCCGAAGTACCCCTTGGAACCGGCGTAACCCCCAAGTAATCTCAGCGTAAATCATGAAATGCGAGATGTATATGAAAACATGCTCACCGCATGAATTCTTCGATCCCCCCTCCACCTCCGTTGTTATCAGCATCTCGCGATGCAAGGCGAACGTCTATAAACACATCAGTCTTTTCATTTTTTATTAGTAAATTTTACTAAAATCTTGTACCATTCCCATAGATAAAGCATAATTGTGTCAACCTATATACCGCCCGACTTCTCTTAGCCTAACCCACTTCCCCACCAAATTTCAGCTGTCTCTGATCACTATTTATCTTCTTCCGAAAAAATCACGCAAATTGATGATTTCGAATATAAGATTCATTTACGCTGTATAACTTCCTTCCCAATCGATTCCCTTTTGTACGGGTTCCACCCTACCTTCACGCCGCCCCCCTGGCGCCTCTAGATCCTACAATTATGCTTTATTATCAAAAGAAAAACACAAGCTCAGCAGAAACTATTTCGATCATGATTGGTTCACCCCCGGGACTCTCCCTAATCTCAATTGCCCAATCGTGGCTGTAAATTGAATTTACCTCCGCCTAACTTTGAATGTCGGAAACTATCATAGGCGCTTGCTGCTAAACTTCTCCCGTAAGAGGGTAACCCTTAGCTACCTCGTCTCCGCCTACCCCGAGGTTTTAAAAACCCAGAGAGCGTAGGGAACGAGGTTCTTTGCCCTCTTATTATCCCCAACCACGCAGGCTGTGTGATTACTTCTGTGATTAATTGTGCAGTGGCACTACCTCGCCCTGATCAACTTAACTCCAATTTAAAGTCGAATCAAATCCAAGCTACTGTATAAACTTTGCCGCAGATCGCTTTTAAGAAACAGCGGCATAAATTGTACATTTTGCTTCTTACTTAATTTTACGATTTATTCTGTATTTGACCTCACCTTGAAAATCATATAACCTTCATTTTTTTTTAAACTTAACCAAATTTAATTGTCCTCACCAAAAGGACTGTGTAATCGAAGTGAGATTAATAAAAACTATGTTAAAGTGAACTTCGTCGTTTCCATTCACCGCGCAATTCAGTTTAAACAGTATTTTCTCCAGTGATTTGGTGAAACGAAATCAGGAAGCACTTGAAAGTAACCTTCCGAAACTTTACAACGATTCGAGGTAAGAGTGGTTAGTGGAACCCACACACATTTTATTGCAAGGCGTGAGAGCCTGGTGCGTCCACTAGTGTCGACGTGAGACACGACACCTCCACAGAGTTTTTTTTGTTGAGTTTTCGTAACCCGAGAGTGACGTTGTCCATCATCCTTCGGATACAACTCCGACTCAAACCAAGGGGACCGCCTCTGGAATTCATAGTCCATCGTCGTCGTCTACATTCGAGCGACCCAATTGGGACACCGCTCGAGACATGCACACCTCGCTCATAGAGAAGGGACAAATTTTTAACGGTTAATGAATGAGTGAGGATCGAAAGAAACTAATTGCGAGCTACGATAAAAAAGTAACGAGTAACGACTAACGAATGTATTTCCCTAAAAAAGTAACGTCGTTACTGAAAGAGTTACTTGATTTGAAATATAATGCCGTTACCACTACCGTTACTAAAAAAGTACCGCGTTACGTAACGGCCGTTACTTGTAACGCGTTACTTCCCAGCTCTGTCTATATATATATATATATATATATCTATATATACGTATATATATCTATATATAGCAATACTTGCAAACTTTTCTACGAAACTAGAAACTGGGAATTTCCACTATTATCCGAATTAGGGTCAATCCCAGAATAGGCACCTGATGTACCTCAATCCCAGAATAGTCAATCCCAGAATAGGCACCTTGCAAGGAATTAAATAAAAAAAACCTGATGATTACAAAATTTATTGTTTATACAAAGTTCATTACAAATGTAATAAAGGCAAAGTTATAAAAGGTTTAAAGTGGTTTAATGAATAAAGAAAAATTTTCGATATTATAAATTCCTGCAATATGAACCCGAATGTTTCTGAATCCATCTGAAGCAAATCTATCTTGCCACATAAATTGGTATAGATATAGGTTAGGTTAGGTTAGAGTTGATTTTCTCAAATATTGATAAAAACAATGAAATTATATCTCTAAAAACTGTTTATATTTTTTTCCCTCAATCCCAGATTAAGCACCTGTGTTTTGCCTCAATCCCAGATTAAGCACCTAAAAATGATTTCAGGTGCCTATTCTGGGATTGATCCCAGAATTATTTTGAGGTCAGGTTAGGTTCAGTTGCGGAGTAGCGATGAAATGCTCCTACAGTAAAATAAAAGTAGCTTCTTCCATGGCACGTACGCTGTGTTTACAGTAGTTATGCTGACAAATGAACCAATCTGTTCACAGTTTTCTGTGATTCGTTTACAAGGTTTCAAGGGTAATGAAATGTTTAAATTTTTGTTTAAAAATAAAAATGGGGACAGATTTGAATATTCTTTGAACTATGATAAGTGATAGCACATAGTATGCCTTGTTGCTTTTAGTGATGATGAGCCACGAACATATAGAAAATTGTTATAAATTGCAAAAGGATCTTCATAGATTAGTTGCTCAGGCTAGTAGTAAATGGCAGATGGAATTCAATGTTCAAAAATGCAAAGTCATGCATTTTGGTAGAAATAATGAAAACTTTAGTTATGAGATGCAAGGGAACTGGTTGGAGGATGTTAGAAAGGAAATGGATCTTGCCATTATAGTTTGTAGTGATCTAAAATTTTCTAAGCAGTGCTACCAGGCTAGAAATAAAGCAAATAAAATGTTAGGTATTATTATTAAGAGGAATGTTAGTTACAAGAGTAAGGAAGTCATCTGCAGAGCTGGGCACTTGCGGTTTTTTTTGCGGTACTGCGGTACTGCGGTACCACCGCACTACCAAACCGGGACCGCATAACGCAGTACCGCAAAGGATCGCTGAAAGTACAGCCTGTACTTTCAGCGATCCTTTGCGGTACTGCGTTATGCGGTCCCGGTTTGGTAGTGCGGTGGTACCGCAGTACCGCAGTACCGCAAAAAAAAACGCAAGTGCCCAGCTTTGGACTACAAGCATATCAATATCATGTCTAAGGCGAGGGGATCAAGCTTGAATGCAGTATTCTAAGTGAGCCCTAACATAAGAATTATATAATTTACAGATGACTCATCTGTAAATTATATAATTCTTATGTTAGGGCTCACTTAGAATACTGCATTCAAGCTTGATCCCCTCGCCTTAGACATTATATTGATATGCTTGTAGGTGTGCAACGTAGGGCAACCAAGCTTATCCCTAACCTAAGAAGATTGGAATACAGGGATAGATTAAAGGAATTAGGCATGTTTAGTTTTGAGAGACGTTGTATGAGGGGGAGATATGATACAGATGTTAAAAATGTTTTCAGGTTTGGACAATTTAGATGTACAGTTGCCCGCATATGTAATGTTCCTCGCCTCACAGGCGACTCCGTACATGTGGCAACGCCGCAGTGTTAGTCAAGGTGGGTTGGAGGGTTGGAGACAACCGAGTCCAACAACATATAACACAGACATATGTATCTAAAGGACATTGAATGTGCAGTCATTGACATACAGGTAATTATAATTTAATATCTGTGTTCATAAAGATAAACAATTAATATGATCGTGAACAGCGTTGAACTCCATGTAGTTTATTAGTCTTATATAAGACTAATAGAGACTGCTGTGTGGAAGCCTGAATACTGAACGAATGTTGTTTTGGAGTTTGGCATATATATATATTATAATTATATATATATATATATATATAATATATATATATATATTTTGTACAACCTTGTAATACCCAAGGAATACATTTGGAATACTTCTCTTGAAATTGAAGGAAATACAAGATATCGTGAGTTTTAAAAATGAAATATGTAATACAATATTATGTATTTAATTTTTAATGGGATTAAACAGAATAAAACAGAATAAAAAAACTTTACTTTTCAGGGTTTATTTTCTTCCTGCTCGGTTCTGTAATTTAGGGTGTCCCATTTTTCACTTTTTTTAAAAATGTTAATGTCCATACATTTTTTCTTGTTAGAACTGGTCCACTGAATACAACCATATCAAAAGAAAATCTTTTTCTGAATTTTAGGGGTCCTCCCACCCAAAGCTGGGCACTTGCGGTTTTTTTTGCAAAAAACCGCAAGTGCCCAGCTTTGCTCCCACCCCACTCGAAATATTTTGCGCTCTCGGAATGCAAAAATTGGCATTTTGGGGAGTACATTTGACACTGAGGAGCCAATTATTTATACAACGCCTACATATTTGGTAAAAAATGATAGCTACATTCATGCACCTAACATTAAAACACCCATCGGAAGTGTTTAATAATTGAAAAAGAATTTGTACATCAAAATCGATTCATTACAGGAACTTTTTACCGCAAAAATGTTACCTCATGAAAAAATCACGAGTAATTTTTACCAAAATTATTTGAAAGTTATTTCTAATATCTCATTTTTAACACGAGTGTTACCGCCACACATTGAGCATCATCCCAATGCAGCTCCACGGCGATGGGCTTTGATAAGATAGGATGAAAACTCGAATAAAGATAAATTCAACTTATGCTATCAAAGTGGAAACAACTTTGCAAATACAGAAATTTGCAAAGCCACATCGTTTTTTCTTTTTTTGAATCATTGCATAAATCAAAACATACTTTTACAAGAAAAAAGGAATGAAGTTAATAAAATACAAAATATATAGCTTTCCAATATACAATTAAAAAGAAACACAACATTAGAATGCAGAAGTTGTTTGACCAGGAGGTGATTCCGGATGAGTGGCGGACCAGCATCATAGTGCCTATATTCAAAGAGAAGGGAGATGTACAAGATTGCACGAATTATAGAGGGATCAAACTAATATCACATACAATGAAGATATGGGAGCGAATAGTGGAGAGGAGGTTGAGAGACGAAGCGGAAGTGTCAGTGGAACAGTTTGGATTTATGCCGGGAAGGAGAACGACAGATACAGTTTTTGCATTGAAACAGTTGGCAGAGAGGTACAGAGAGGGGCAGAAGGCGTTGCACATGGTTTTTATTGACTTGGAGAAGGCATATGATAGGATACCACGGCAGGAAGTTTGGAGATGCTTAAGGGAAAAGATGGTACCGGAGAAGTATGTTAAACTGATCAAGGGGATGTACAGGGGAGTAACAACTAAGGTGAGGAGTAGCGTGGGTGTGTCAGAGAGGTTTGGGGTGGAAGTTGGTCTGCACCAAGGATCAGCTTTGAGCCCCTTCCTTTTCAATGTGGTATTCGATGTGTTGACGGACAGGATTAGAGGGGAGGCGCCGTGGTGCATGATGTATGCAGACGATGTTGTGTTGAGTGGGGAGACGAAAGAGGAGGTGGAGCAGCAGTTGGAAAATTGGAGAGAGGCGTTGGAAAGTAGGGGGATGAGAATTAGCCGAAAGAAGACCGAATATATGAGATGTGATGTGTAGCAGGACCGAGGAGGGGAAGTGACATTGAGTGGAGAGCGTGTTAAGACGGTGGAGTATTTTAAATACTTGGGGTCAACAGTGGATGCAGAGGGGGGAGCAGAGAGAGAGATAAACTGTAGAATACAGTCGGGGTGGAAGAACTGGAGAGACGTATCAGGGGTGCTCTGTGATAAGTGATAAGAGGGTCCCAGTGAAACTGAAGGGAAAGGTATTCAAAACAGTGGTGAGGCCGGCAATGTTGTATGGAATGGAGACTGTGCCAATGAAGAAGAGCAATGAAAGAAAAATCGATGTGGCGGAAATGAAGATGTTGAGATGGATGTGTGGAGTGACGAGGAGGGATAGGGTCAGAAATGAGCATATAAGAGGAACAGTGAAGGTGGCGGAAGCATCTAAGAAGGTGCAGGAGGCCAGGCTGAGGTGGTATGGACACGTCAGGAGAAGAGAGGAAGTATGTGGGGCGCAGAGTGCTGGAGATGGAGTTGCCGGGACGGAGAAGAAGAGGAAGACCGAAGACGAGATGGAGGGACTGTGTGGTGGCGGAAATCAGGGAGAAGGACTTGGAGGAGGACGTGGTATACGACAGAAGAGAGTGGAGAAGACGAACCAAAAACAGCGACCCCATGTAAAGATGGGATAATAAGCTGCGGAAGAAGAAGACAACATTAGAATGGTATATTACTTAGGCCTAACTAGTCTTGTCTTTTTGTCACATTGATTAATATTTTCTTTGAAACAACAGGGATCATACGCCTGTTTTCTTCAACAACCTGTAGAAGTTCCTGAATTTCATTCTCATCCTTGCATGTGCCATAGAAATCTTGCATCAATTTAACTTCCCGCTCCGCCGTATCATTAACAACTTTTGCAAAAGAAATTATATTCTTCATCCTGATATAATCTTCATCAGTTTCCCACATAAGAACAGGCTTTTTAAGCCAGTCGCCTGCTGAGTCTAGTTGGCGAAAGAAAAACCAAGACTTGGAACCAATAAGACGGTGGAGCTTAACATTCTGTTTCAAAATGGGGAAGACAGGTTGGCCTATATGAAAGTCTTTAAGATGGACAGAATGTAATAGTTCTTTTGCCATCATGCTCTTATCTTCATTGCTCAAAGAACCAAAGAGAGCCATTGGTGTAAGTTCCTCAGTTAGGTACGAATAATGACCTTTAAAAGTGTTTAAAGATGTTTCAGCGATATCACTATCTATTTGCTTGTAGCGAACTATTTCCCTATAAAAGACGATACTAAAATAGGCGGTAAGGTTGTTAACGAGGACGATAGAAATAGGCTCCAAGACGATGTAAATAGGATTATGGAGTGGACAGATAAGTGGCAGATACAATTTAACGTAGACAAATGTAAAGTTTTGCATATAGGTTCTCGCAACAATAATTACACGTACACGATGGATAATAGGGAGTTAGCGAGCGTTGACGAGGAAGTAGATTTAGGCGTACGCGTATCTAAGGATTTAAAGGTTAGGAACCAGTGCCTGGAGTCTTGCGCAAAAGCTAATAGGATGTTAGGTTTCATAGCGCGTAATTTCGAATTTAAATCGAAGGATATTATATTGCCCCTTAAAAGTCCCTAGTCAGGCCTCATTTAGAATATGCAGTTCAGTTTTGGTGCCCGTACTTACGTGAGGATATTGATAGGTTAGAAAGGGTTCAACGTCGTGCCACGAAACTGATTCCGTCATTGCGCAATAAGCCTTATGAAGATCAGATTAAAGAGTTAGACCTGTATTCACTCGAAACTAGGAGATTAAGGGGGGGAGCTTATTGAAGTTTTCAAAATCGTTAATAACATCGATAACGTAAATTTTGACAAATTGTTCACTTTCGATAATAGTAATACTCGTAATAACGGATTTAAGTTGCGTGGCAGACGTTTCATTACTAATATCGCTAAAAACTTCTTTACGTTTAAAGTAATTGATAAATGGAATAATCTTCCCGCGTCAGTCGTTCATTCTACCACCGTTAATATGTTTAAGAACCGTCTTGACAGACATTTTAAAAATATTAACGTTGTTTAAAAAAAAAAATTAGCAACAGGAGCTCTGGTGGTGGTGGTCGAGGATGAGTCTGTTGACGATAAATGCCAGCTTGTGACATGCCAGCGTGTGATGCCAGCAATAAAATTATTAAAAAATAAAAAAATTAGACTAACACGGACGTAGATGTAGCTCGTAGAGTAAACTAACACACTTTTTGTTTAACTTTACCTACTTTTTTTTTTTTTCCTTATCTCCTTACTTTGCATGTCTGTAACTCTTTTCTTGCATGTTTGTAGTTTGCATGGTATAACAGTGAGTTAAGACTGTGTTTGCATGGTTTGAAAGCGTTCTTATTTTACTTCTTTTCATCTTTCACCCCTCTCCTATTCTCTCCGACTATTTTTATGACTTGTCGGCAGTGGCCGGCGGATGATGATGGTGAGTCTTTTTTTCTTTTTTTGAATGAATGTTAACCCACGAGTGATAGGTGTTCCTCCTTACTTAACCCCTTATTCTCTTTTCTTCACCCCTACTCTTTCCTTTCTCTCGGGCTAACCTTAGAGTGGATCTTAGGGTCTTTGTTAGCCTTAGCTTCTGTAGATCTGTAGAAGTGTTGTTTCAGCAACTTCCCTATAGTCATCTCGGGGAAGACTCCTTTTATTGTTAAGGACATCTTTCATATATTTGATGGTTTCCTCTTTTAAATTCCGCAGATATCGATCTTTTATTTCAAGATGCTTATGAGGTTGTTTGGTGTCAATATTCTTCCAATCGTTTTCTTTGAATTTCTTGAAATCTTCATTTACTGGAGAAGTCGTCTTACCAAATATTTTCAAATAGACAGCCGATAAAATTCTCTCAGCATGTGATGACGGCAGGCCATCCAAAACAATTTTTTCCCCGAGTAGATCTTCTACTTTTATGCAAGCTCCTTTTACCCAGCTAGAATTGGAAGCAGTGGTATCAAAAACCATGCCATACACATTATTCTCCAATTTCCAGCTAAACATAGACTCTACAACTGCTGATGCTTGTGTCAGTCCTGTTGTATTTTCGATTTTCGGCACGGAGAGTAACTTTTCTACATCCCTACCTCCAGTAACAAGAATCGCCAATCTCTCTTCTTTCTCATTTGATGGATCACCAATCATTTTGCTGTCCCAGTGAATCAAAACATATTCAGGAGCAATAAATTCCTCTCTGATGGATTCTGCCTTTCTTTTCCTTGTTGTTTTAGCTGCTCGATCTGCCGTACTTTTTGAGATACTCATTTCTGCAATATTTTTCCCACACTCTACTGCAACTACTGAAGCAAAGCCACTGCGTTGTCGTAATGAAAGGCCTAGGCGATCTGTTGTATTTGATATTAGGTTTGACTTAAGCACGTTTACAGCCTTCCTTGATGGACCTTGCTTGGGAGAGAAGTCTTCATCTGCCCCGTCCAGTGGCGGTTCCTCATATGGGCAATATGGGCAGCCGCACAGGGCGGCATTTGTGGAGGGGCGGCATGAGCGCCTGCAAAAAAAATAAAAATAAAAATAAGAATAAATAAATAAAGAAATAAATAAAAATAAAAAATAAAATAAAATAAATAATAAAAGATCAATGACTTTGCATCAAGGAAGGTAAGAAGAGTCAGGCTTTAGATGGCAGTTGTGCTGTGGTGCAATTTATTTTGTTTCTTGTTCAAAGTGTAGCATAATAATTACCCTCTCTTAAGTGTCTTATTCTATTTATGTGATAGAGCATTTGTACAATTTAGAATTTGATTCTCTAGTTTATTATGGCAGTTGTGCAATTTAATTTGTATTTTTCCTGTTCATAGTATCATAATTACATTCTCTTAAGTGAGTTATTCTATTTACGTGATGAAGGATTTGTAAAATTCAGAAATTTGAGTCTGTTTTGGTTCTGAAGTTCCAACAATTAGTCCAATAAAAAGTTATTTTGTGAAAGAGTTATGTCTGTCCTTTATTTTGGGGGGATTCGAATGTGTGTGTGTTGGCGAACAGGGGGGGGGGGCGCTGAAGGTGAGGTTCGCCCAGGGCGTCATGTAAGTTAGGACCGCCACTGGCCCCGTCATCTCCTGAATCACTGTCAAATGTATCTTCGCGCTCTTCACCCTTACCTTTTTTTCCTATAGATTGGCGTCGTTCTTCTTTCATTGTTCGATTTTTCTCTTCACGAATCCTGGCCTGTTTTCTGAACACCTTTGCAACGTATCCTTTGTCAATTGGACCCAAACAGTATTTCCTCTCACCTCGCTGATCTAAAAATGCGATATCGTTTCTTCTGATCTGTAGATTTCATTGAATCCTTTCGAATTTCTTCAACAGCATTTTGGGTCGAAATGTCGAATAATTTATTCATATGATCCAAGAAATTTTGCTTTTCGCACTCATATTTTTTTCTATTTCTATGTTTAATCAAGTTATGTTTATTTATTAAATCAAGTATCATCATTCTTGGTGATTTATGTTTAGCGATGTCTTTCGAGGGAATGCCTGCCTTATTCCAAATACATCTAACTTTTCGTAAAACAGTTTTTATATTTTCCTTCTTTGAGACATTTCTCTGATTGATTTGTTGTCTTCTCAGAAAGAAAAAATATCTTGTGACATCACCATTTGTTGGAAGCATGCAGCCTTCTTCAGTATGTATATCATCTTTGAGTTTACCTAATACTGAATCATAAGTTGTTTATCTTTTCTGAGCACTGGCTTACTACTAGCCATATCTAAGGTACTGTTGTGAGCCTACAAACACACAGCACTTCTACACTACAGGGCAACAACTGGCAACACAAACACTGTGTTGAGCAGAAACGCCACGAGAGGGCAGTATCATAACAGTACTATGTTATCTCCGCAAATTTTTTTTCATAAAACTGAAAAATATAAATTTAATATATATTACCTAAATTATTAACAATACTGCATAAAATTACATATATATAAAAATATACAATAAATAATAATTTATTGGAAATATAGAGTAAATAAACATAGGGAGCCTACCTAAAAATATTTACCCTTAATTTCGACCTACTATAATGAAAGAATATTAATTATTAAGTACTTATTCATTTATTAAACACTTTTGATTGATCTTAATGTTAGGTGCATGAATGTAGCTATCATTTTGTACCAAATATGCAGGTGTTGTATAAATAATTGGCTCTTCAGTGTCAAATGTACTCCCCAAAATGCCAATTTTTGCATTCCGAGAGCGCAAAATATTTCGAGGGGGGGTGGGGGGACCCCTAAAATTCAGAAAAAGATTTTCCTTTGATATGGTTGTATTCAGTGGACCAGTTCTAACAAGAAAAAAATATGGACATTGACATTTTTAAAAAAAGTAAAAATGGGACACCCTATATTCTGTATGCTCCGTTGTAAGCTTAATAATGTTCGAAAAAGAGGAAATTGGCACTGTTTTTTGATCCAGTTTCCTCATTCTCAAATTTTAGGCAAAAATCTTTGTGATAATAGATTAATGTTAAAAATTGTTAATTTTCAGGCAGGAAATTATCCTTATGAAACAAAAGCGCATCAAAATGGAAACCGATTTAATCGTATTTGGTGGGTGCAAGACGGAGCTCCTGCTCACAGGAGAGTTATTGTGAAGGAACGCTTGCAGGAAGTCTTCCACCAAAGAGTAATTGCTACAGGCCATGACATTGAATGGCCTCCCAGAAGCCCTGACTTGATCCCGTGTGATTACTTTTTATGGGGTCATTTGAAAAATAGAGTATTTGCATCACAATCTATCCATTTAGATGATTTGAGGACTCGCATCACAGCTGAAATCAACTTGTTAAAAGACAATCCAGATCTTATCAAAAGAGTGATGGGGAAGATGAGAGCTCGACTCCAGATTTGTATCGATGGGAATGGCGGTCATGTTGAAAGAAAACGAAACTAAGCATAACTTTTGTAAATAAGGAATAAAGAAAAATCTGCTTTGTATCTTATTAAAATTATGTTAAAGTATCTATTATTATGTATTTGTCTTTTCATTACATCGATAGCACACACATTATTTTTTCATTGACCAATTTTGCGCAATCCATTTTTTGTACCCTTCAGTTAAAAGCAGATGCTTAAACACTAATTCGTTTAAACATGAATAAATTTGAACGTTAACAAAGAATAATTTGCTATATTAAATCAAACAAACAGATCCAAAATATCTCAATTTTTGGAGTTAATACAATCTAAAGTTGGGTGTACTTTTTTGTGGGACATACTGTATGTTGAAAATTGCATACAATTAAAAAAAGGTTATGTATTTGTTTATTATATAATTTTTATTTATACAGGCCTTGGTTTAAGTGCTTATAAAATTTACGGGATAACCTGAAGATCAGGCGAGCTAAACTACCCGAGTAGTATGGGCGAAAAATGGGAGAGTGCAGGAATGTTGCAATGCAATTGCAAAGGGTGATCAATGTTGCAAGATGTTGCAAAGTGGTTATGCAACAAAGTGGGGTTGTGCAATGAAGGGGAGGTGTATGCAATGAAGGAGTGGGGGTTTATGCAAAGGGGAGGGGGGAAGGTTGCAAGAGCAACAAGGGGTTATGCAACTTGGAGGCGGAGTTATCCCCCAAGAGAGAGAGAGAGAGAGAGAGAGATGTTCACCTGGCAGGAGCCAAACGCATATTAAGAGTTCATCTGAGCGACCGCTCTCTTATAAGGTGTAAATCCGCCTGTTGGCATAATCCGCCAGTTGGCTTAGAAGGCGTAAATGGCTTGTACAGGATGATGCCAAATTGCGCTATTTAATTAAAGCATATATTATTGACAGTTGGCTTAGAAATCCGTCAGTTGGCTTAGAAGGCGTAAATGGCTTGTTCAGGTGTACAGGTTAAGTTGCCAGATAGCGCTATTTATTTAACTAAAGCATAGTATATTCTTGACAGTTGGCTTAGAAATCCGTCAGTCGGTTTAGAAGGCGTAACCAGCCATTTGATATAATTAAATAATAATATCGTTTACAACCAAAAGAATTAAATAAAACACCATTACATCATTCTGTTTATTTACACGAATTATATTATTGGAATCAGAAATATATAGGAAATAAATATACAATGGAATATATATGATAAAAAAAATAAAATAAAAAATAATAATAGTATAAGAAATATGAACGAGCAATATGTATATAATAAAAAAATAAAAATAAAAGTATAACCATCAATATAACAGTACAGGAGAAATATATATACACAATTATGTTAAATAATTAAATATATTGAAAGTAAATACATACACTTTATCTTCAACTGCACAAAATAAAAATAAAAATAAGAAATGCAAAACGATGGAGTATAACCATCAATATAGCAGTACAGGAGAATATATATATATATATATATATATAATTACACACACACACACACACACACACACACAATTATGTTAAATAATTAAATATATTGAAAATTCATCAAAATACATTCACTTTGTTCTACTGCGCAAAACATTAAACTCACACGTAATCGAGTCTACAATCACATCATTATTGCTTTGCACTACGCAATAAACGCGGCTTAATATTATTTCACCGCTCAAGTTATAGGGAACCTATACTCTATATAAATGGCCTTCATATTGTTCAGTACTACTTTTGTGCCCACTTTACATCCGGTTGGCAAGTTATCTTTAAATACGTCTAAAATACAATCAAAAGCACGCACAAAGAGGTCATTACCCACAACGTCATTATTAAATACAAGTTTATTAACATTCCTTTCCAATCGTGGGTTTATTTTTACCAACCCGAGCTTTTCAATCGTGAACTCTTCTTCACACTGCACAGCGACAGTTGAAATAATCTTCTAAGTCGTTACGACAACTGCTCATTATATAAAGAAATAGTTCTTCAGGGTGAACGGTGTAGGTGAGCTCAGCTCTGTACCGCTCAAGTGCTTTGTACCAAAGTTCATGATATTTCAAAGAGTCTAAACCTTTTAAATAAGCATCCAGCTCTAGACCATTCTCGCCTTGTTCAGTCCTACACTCGGTAAACCCATCGAGCAGAGCGGTGTATGCGTATTGAAGAACCGTGTCAAAATAAAGCATATCCGTAACGCGTGCATCTAGTATAGGCTTCAGCTTGCAGAATCCGACGATTTCAAACATTCTGTCGAGGATGAAACGGTTTCGCATAGGGACAAGAGCGTTATTATCTGAAGCATTCTTCCACTTCAGCCGTATGTCAATGCATGGCTGATCGTTATTTATACCAACGTACAAACAACGGCATATGAAGGGGTGTCAATAATCTGCTCTCTTCTTGTACCTACACCTGCAAGAATTTTATAACTATCCTCACTCCACGTCTCAACTACCACGAAGATTCTATTTATCTCCTCAACACTTAAATAAACAACATTCCGTTTGTTTGTTTGTCTACAAGTCGTTTCCAGTACATAGTTAATGGCACCGGTTTTACGCCTGAACACGCGCAATGACTTCGTCACGGACACATCGTACACGGCGTTGAGAATGCTGCTCAAAGGAAGTTCCATCGTACTCGAGGAGCGCACGTCCAGTCGGTTCAAGCTCTGAGATGACTGTGAGCCACATGCAACGGATCGGCTCGACGGGAGGAGTGAGTCACACCATAAGCTAATGAAACGTGTACGGCGCTGTTCCAACATGAATACTTGTATCCCATTATATTGGGTAGGTGTTTTGAGAAATTTTCCGATACATGAAGCAATATCGGTTTTAATGTTTTATCACTCCCACTCCTCAGAATACGCACCAGACATTTTTGTATAAGGGGATTTTCACGAACTAAACACATTTTATTCACACTTCGGCGCACTATTTGAGAGAAACATATAAGACCATATTTTTCCTTTTTACTTAGCATGCGATACTCATCTCTAAATTCTGTTAAATACTCACGCAGACCTTTAGCCACAACATGTAAGAGAATACTTGTATCCCATTATATTGGGTAGATCACACTCGATCTCCATACACTCATCACAGATAGTCTGGCTTACAAGTAAATGTGGGATAACCTCTTTGATTTCAGCGTTTTGTATGTTTCTATATCGTAGTACAGTTATACAAGGGCTATTTTTAGACTAGCATCTTTCATATGACATACATGCTTTACTCCAACCGCCTTATATTTCTCATGGCATGTAGAACAATGAATTTCATCACATTTATGCTTGAAATTCCCCAATTATCCATCATATGAAACACCACATTCACAGATTCTCATTTTCCTGCGCGTGCCAATTGATTTATGAGCTCAAAACAGTTATTATTGAAAAATGTGCGTCTACACACATCACAATCCCTCTTCTCAGCTTCACCTACATGGCTTTCACATTTGGAGCTTTTATACTGCTCACATACCATGTGACAATCTTTACAATGTTTCACTATATCATCCGCAAACTCGATATACCCCTTACACAAATCTTGATGTCGTCCATATTTTCGACTTTTATCATAACTCGCGTAAAGGTCCCTTATATTACGGATGGGGATATACGTTGTCCCTGACAGTCCTAAAATAAATAGGGGTCTTGTACGATCTCTCACACAGCTTCTAAAAACATACACAGTTCTACGACGATCATCCATTCCAAATACAACTATACGAACATTCATTTCCTGTTCTACCCTTCTCAGCTCCTCAGGACCCATATTACAGTCAAACTCAAGTTTACAGTCTACAGCTAGTTTACGGGCACGCTCCACTACCGTAGGCAACCAAATTTTTGGGGTCTGTGTATTTAGTACAGTAAACATACGAGTCAAGACTACGCTATAAAGCCGCAACCACGATCGACGTTTATATGCCGTCTATAAATAGCCTGAGAATTGAAGTTAAGAGTATAAGGTGTGTCACTATGACCCGCGACACGGAATACACGGTCAATATTTACCGTGAAGTTGTCCATTTTGAAGGCAATACTACTTTGAGAGGCCTGCATTATACGGCCTAATATATATTCTATATCTTCAGCTGCCAAACGTCTGAACCGTATTACTACCTAAAAATCATCTACATCTCCGTCATCTGACCCGAATCCGAAGGACAGCCTCGTCTTGACTTCACTTTCGTCGCCGTTCTGAAGGGGCAAACTGTACAATACGTTCAACTATGCGCCGTAGTCCGTGTTCAACACCATTGCTATACATGGATCTAGGATCAACCCTGACTATATACCGATTTCTAGTCAAGGCTGGGGTGGGGGTAGCGATGCGCACCAACTCGAATGTTATGCCATCCTCAACAGAACGAGAAGCTGCTGTGGCTATGGAGGATGTAGCCGGAATTGAACAGGAATAAGGGGGTATATTTGAGGAAGGTACTATTGTGGGGGTTGTGTCGTAAGACGTAGAAGGTTGGGGCTCTATTACTGGTGGTCTAACAACCGGCGCAATCCTGGCGCGCTTTATACCTGACGTGGTGGGCTCTTCATCGTGCCTCCGCTTCGAACTGGCGCGTGCTACAGGTATCGCTGGTGAGGACTCGTCAGAGGGGATGGATTCTGTGATCACAACTACACTGTCGTCGGGGTCATCTGTAATATCGATGATGAGGTGCTGTACCTCATCGTCATTCACGGTTCTGTGGGAGAAGCGAAAAGCAAGACTGTAGAATATAAGGGTCATCACTTAAATATTTATTATATTTTGTAAAAAACCCACTTAGGAGTGTGACGTGTTAGAAATGGATTCTGTAGAAAAATTCAGGTTCACGAGACCATCCACATGAATTATATCTAGCCCTACAGGATGTGGTAAAACTGTGTTTATGTTTAAAATCATTAAAGAAAAGGGAGAGATGTTCTCAAAATTTGTGCATAAAGTTATATGGTGCTATTCGACGTATCAATCAGTGTTCAACGAGTACCAAGATGATATTTTGTTCCACAAAGGTGTATATAACGTTAATTCGTTAAAGGGAACTGAACATACAGTCATTGTAATTGACGATATCATGTTGGAGATGGATAAAACGTTTGCCGAGACATTTACAGTATTCTCCCACTACCTTAACATAAGCGTGTTCTTCCTCAATCAGAATCTATTTTTCAAAAATAGATACATGCGCGATGTGTCGTTAAATACACAATATCTAGTCTTATTCGCGCAACGTAGAGATGTATCACAAATTGGGGTATTAGTCAATCAAATGTTCCCGAATCAGCGTAAGGAGTTTTTGGAAGTTTATAAAGAAGCTACAAGACCGCGTTACGGATATTTGCTTTGCGACCTTCATCCGCGAAACACGTTTAGAGTGCTTCTAAGAACGAATATATTTCCAAACGAGCCTGAAACGGTGTATATTCCAGAATGACAAAGAGGCTAAAGAAATATCGTGAATTAATAAAAACCTATCATCGACTGCCCCGGGCAATACAGCAGATGTTTGCTAAAAATATCGACTCCGACTTTTTAAAATGCATCTGTGAAATCTGTCTTCACGTTATAAATTGCAATGTATCCATGAAACCACCTCAGAAGGCTCGCCTACGCCGTTACAAGAACATAACACGTGCACTCGCTCGTAAAAGTCAAACTGTAGGGAAGAAAAACGAATTATTGCACAAAGAGGAGGGTCATTCCTTCCCATCTTATGTTCAGTTTTGGGTCCTTTACTGACTAGATTAATATAAGAAAGTGGTAGTGATTCCACACGAGGTGTATGCTTCACTGCAAAGTTCAAAGAATCCAGACGGATCTAGATCCCCGTAAAAGCAGGCTTAAAAGAATGGAAAGAGAATTGCTAACCCTATTAAACAGTGAAAAAACACCTGATGAGAAAAGAATTTTATAGCAAAACGCTCTGCAGAAATTTCTTCACGAGTACGAAAATTATAAGAACCCGATAGAGATACCCTTGGTTATTAGGCACAGCACGGGGAACGATGGACATGGTGAAATAGGACCTGTGTCCGACGACAGAGCTGATCAACCAAAGATTAATGGTCGGCCGCACAACATATCGAGCATGTATTAAAAAGCACCCTCCCACATACATTGAGGAGTAAAGGTTTAAGTCTTTATAATCTATTGAATGAGGACACCGCCATACAATGGACCGATACAGGTGGGATCATTGTGGAAGGAACAAAGGTACAGGGATCGAATATCGTAGACATCGTCCATGATCTGGTGAGAAAGTGGGATAGGCCCTCACCATCAGGATGGAAGCATATTAAAGCAAAACTAAAACAAATAAATGTCCCCAAAACAATGATTGGAAATCTGAAAAGGTTAAAAGACTTGAACATGCGTCGCACGTGACACAATTGAAGACGCCATCACCTCCGGCGATAACACCTCTGAAGAGGAGAAAGAAGAGGTTAAACAACGGTCAATCCTACCCACGTGCCTCTAAAATACGCAAATGGCTAACATATTAAGAAGACGTTATTATGACATTTCTAACCCAGCCTCCTACGGAGGCGTAGATAGACTGTACAGAAGTGTTTATGGTGTAGGAAAAAAAAATGTTGAGAGATTTTTGCGGGAGCAGGACGCTTATACACTTCATAAGCCTGTGAGAAAAAGGTTTAAAACAGCCAAGACAACAGCTGCTTCGATTGACTATTTGGCAAGCAGATTTAACAGACATGCAAAGATATTCTGTGTATAACGATGGTTACCGCTACATTCTATCCATAATAGATGTATTCTCTAGATACAGTATCTGTGGCTAATTCCTCTGAAAAATAAGTCACCTGAAACAGTTGCTAAAGCCACCAAAACGCTGATGTTAAAAGAAAACAGGGTTCCTGGCTATTTTTGTACGGATATGGGGAAGGAATTTATAGGCCGTGCTTTTCAGAACATGTTGACAGAGTTTAATATCAGCTATTACACAACCAATTCTATACATTAGGCTTCTTTAGCCGAAAGAGTTCAACGTACCATAAAGGAACGCATGCATCGCTATTTTACACACAAAAACACACAGATTTCTAGACATTCTGGAATCATTGGCGTCATCCTACAACCGGTCACATCATCATCGCACGATTGGGACAACATCTTACGAAGTTTTAGAAAGAGGTATGCGCCCAGAGGTGAGAAGGGATGGAACACCACCACCACCACACACTGCGCGTTTCAAAATCAATGATTATCTAGGGCTGTCGCGTTCGGGAAATAAATTCGCGAAGGGATTTGAGCAAGGATGGATACGTGAGATTTTTAAAGTTAGGGCTATGAGACCTAAAGGTGAGATAATATGTATTACGTTGAAGATTTGAATGGGGAAGAAATCGCAGGAGGCAAAGGTTCAGGAAAGAGAAAAATGTACTTGGTGAAATTGCTATCGTACCCAGAAAGCTTCAACACCTATATAAAAGTTGATGCAATGATGAAGCTTAAATAGTATGCAACATGGCTCCTAACCATTTCTATGTCACACTCCCGTCCTCCTCGTCCCTGTCTGTACACCCTAACAACACACTAGCCAACTTTGTAACAGGACTCCATGGACTCATTGAATTGGGTCGTGATTCGTATGAGGTAGGGATGTGTGAAATTCAGCTGGACACCCTCTTTTTAAATATTGATTATAAAGATACCGTTTTTACGATTCTTAGAGACATTGATGAGTGTGAAAGAGCCGGGGTAACTCGGGATGAAACTATACCTTCGCCTGGACTGAGGTTGCACGGTATTACAGTACAGTAGGAAGACTAGGTCCGGGCCGTTATGGTTCGGCTGAGGATGTTGCGAGAGACTTAAACGTAAGTTTAAAAAACTCAAATCTTACGACTGATTTATTATACGAAATCGTAAACAAAGGAAACCCTGCACATACTCTAATCCTAAAATCAAAAGGTTAACAGAAATATTAAAGACCTAAGAGTGTTCAAAATTATGACCTAGGGGCGATATCGATCAGCCTTCCAAAGAGACACATTTTACGAGGTACAACATGACTTTTCCAGCCTAATGTATCAGATGAAATTAGAGAAATTGGTTGCTGGCTATACACCCGCAGACATGTGCTATATTTACAGCAATATAGTGGAGCACCAGTTTCATGGGGATACCCAGGCACGCCTGCTGCCCATTGCTCACATTCCCAACCATAGAGGAAGAAGTTTGAGTATTACATATGACAAACCCCATTATGTGAATGTCGCAACTAATCCAATAACCAATATCTCAAAATATATAAGAACAAGTGAGGGAAAAAATTTCCCATTCGGTGATGGGAGCTTACCAGTGAAGCTGCACTTTCGACGCACTGAGTTATAATGGACAGAAAGCCTTTCACAGTCTATCGAGGGGTGAGATACCAGCGTGGTAGTGGACTTGGATCCATTTTTTTAACCATACTACGTACGGCTGTCCCTTTGCTGAAGAGGGGTGCCAGATACCTCGGAAGGAAAGCGCTACAATCAGGTCTTAACACTGCAGAAGACATATTGGCTGGGGCTGAAACTAAAGAAGCTCTAAAAAAACACAAAGCGTACACGGGACGAAATCGTCAAAGATGCAAAGAAAAAAAAGCGTGGTGGTGGGAAGAAGAAGAGGACTGTCCGGAAGAAGGAATTACCATCACCTGGCATTAAACGTAAAAGGATATAAAAAAAGAAGTGTTCTAAGCCAATGAAACCTATGGTTGACCATTTTTTTGACTGATATAAGCTAAGGACATTGATCTCATGAATCATAGTTTGTTTACTACTTGTCGTAATACTCAGCTCAGACCTTTACTTTTTTGATCCAAGCTGTGTGCACATGTACGCTAAACTACGTATAGCCCATTCTGATGGAACGGACTGCGATGACAAACATGCTGTATACCCTGAAACAAACTTTCTGCACTCCATATTCAACCAGTGTGACGTATATTTAAATCAGGTAAACATATCGCCAGCACGGGGTACTATCACCTACGAGCCTATCTGGAAAATGTCCTCAACTTTTCTAAAGAAGCGAAGGATCCCTTTTTAAGTGCCGAGGGATATTATTAAGCTAAAGACGAAAGTAGTAAAAGGACAAATTTAAAAATTCTAAAAAGAAGATATACGAGTGTTCTGGATGCCTGCATACAGATTTCACATTCCAGGAGAAGTTGCTTGTAAATGGGGTGGATATGAAAATAAAGCTCACCCGCACGAATCCTGAGATCTGTTTAAATCTGAATGCTGATCAAGAAGAGGGAGCAAAACCCGTTGTGGTTCACATTATGGAGACATACCTCCGCATACGGCGAGTGAAATTAAGTTCACCAAACAAATAGAAATTGAGAAAAATTAACTAAACGCCACAGTAAAATACCCAATTAACAGAATACAGATCAAACTATACACGGTGCCGGCAGGGTTGGCATCGAAACAGATAGAAAACATAGCCATGGGAAATCTACCTAAAATGATATTAATTGGAATGCAGGAACATAATTCGGTGAATGGAAAATATAAAAAGAATGCCTTTAAATTCGAGAATTTCGGCCTTAAAATATAACTCTATACGTTAATGGCGTTGCGTTGGGAAGAACATTGGATACGGACTATTCATCAGACGCGGTGTTAACCGATTTGCGCTAGAGCATATAGTAATCTGGCGCATATTGCAGGTGATTGTGATGAGCTCGGGATTGGGGTAACGCAGAAAGAATTCATTGACCAATTTAACCTTTATCCGTTTGACATCACACCTGACTTATCCGCTGGCGTAAATACACACTTAGGTCCAAACAGAGTGAAACATCTCAGTCAGATTGGGATTCGCCAAGCCGTTAGACGCACCTATTAGTGTACTAGTATACCTCGAGTCACAAGCACTAATAGAAGTAGACAGTTTTAACGGCGTTATCACTGACTTTTAAAATGGATGCGAATACACTTCAGAGAGTAATGAATAGTGAACGAATCACACGTTCCAAATTTATCGGTGTGTTTGCGAAGAATGAAACATTGAATTTGCCAACTACGCGAGACTGCGGTAGTCTTATTGTGAACAAAGATGTCATTGGTATTGAAGGGATTCATTGGTTTGCAATCTATTTTAAAAATAGGGACCGCATGTACTATTTTGATTCACTCGGCACTCAACCCTGGAGTGACCCTGTTATTGTAAAATTTCTCGATCAGTTGCATATCCTGAAGTTGTTTGGAACCCCTTCCAGCTAGAAGGATATTTTAGTAATACGTGTGGGATGTACTGCCTTTCATTTCTCATGCATATGTCACGTGGTAAAGAGTTTATAATTTTTTAAAAATTATTCGACCTGTGTCACACTCAACGAAACGACGAAATGGTATGCAGACAGATAAAAAGCCGTTTTCCGATTGTGCGTACTCGTTGTATAGTATGATGGTTTTTTCGTGTGTATATATATATATATATATATATATGAAAGAGGATCCCTCCTAAGGAGACGTAATTTTACATTTAGGATAAAAACGAAGACGTAGAGCAAGAAAGTCATTATATTTGGCTGCAGCCGACGTTTCGGGCAACTCTACCCATTTTCAAGGCCTAATAAATAAAAAGCTAAAATTAATGCATGACAAAAAAAAAAAAAAATATACGAATGTCAAAAACAAACTAATTCATAGCACAAAATAAAACCACTTAAAGAAAAAAATTAAAAAGCGTAAAACAAGCATAAGCCAAAAACAAAAATTAAAAATTATATACATGACAAATAACATGATAAAAGTAAAACTTTAAAACTAAAAACATTCAAACAAATTAGTTAAAAACTTCACTAATAAAAAGTTAAATGAAAAGACACAAAAGTGCACGAAACATACCATGCTCACTTGACATCCTCAAACAACTGAGGCGAAAAGGAGACAGGGTCAAGGGGAAAAACAGAAAAATTTTTAGTTGGTAGGCATTCTAATTAATATAAAGGGGGTAACAGCTAGAATCAATATTTAAGCTGGAGTTCAGAAATTTAATGCACAAAGATTCATAAATACGGAGAGAGGACGGACATTTTAATGATTTAAGAATTTTAAAGTTATTAACGGAAATATCAACTTTACACTTAACAGAATGATTTCTAATGGCAGACTGTTCCTTTTTAGATAAAACTTTTCCTGTCCTATGGCTAATACCCATATGGGAGCAAAATCTTGCCTGCAAAGAACGAACTGTGCTGCCAACGTAGTTCCCCTGGGAACACCCAGGGCAGGTAAACAAATAAACGACAGAACAGTTCATCGCAGGGGGGATTTTGTCCTTACAACGGAAAAAACATTCAAGGGTATTATTATTCACAAAAGCAACCTTAAAATCAGTGTGAAAATAAAATTTCCTCACCACACTCAACAATTGCTTTTTCACAAAAGTGTTAAATTGGTAGAGAACAGTCTGCCATTAGAAATCATTCTGTTAAGTGTAAAGTTGATATTTCCGTTAATAACTTTAAAATTCTTAAATCATTAAAATGTCCGTCCTCTCTCCGTATTTATGAATCTTTGTGCATTAAATTTCTGAACTCCAGCTTAAATATTGATTCTAGCTGTTACCCCCTTTATATTAATTAGAATGCCTACCAACTAAAAATTTTTCTGTTTTTCCCCTTGACCCTGTCTCCTTTTCGCCTCAGTTGTTTGAGGATGTCAAGTGAGCATGGTATGTTTCGTGCACTTTTGTGTCTTTTCATTTAACTTTTTATTAGTGAAGTTTTTAACTAATTTGTTTGAATGTTTTTAGTTTTAAAGTTTTACTTTTATCATGTTATTTGTCATGTATATAATTTTTAATTTTTGTTTTTGGCTTATGCTTGTTTTACGCTTTTTAATTTTTATTCTTTAAGTGGTTTTATTTTGTGCTATGAATTAGTTTGTTTTTGACATTCGTATATTTTTTTTTTTTTTTTGTCATGCATTAATTTTAGCTTTTTATTTATTAGGCCTTGAAAATGGGTAGAGTTGCCCGAAACGTCGGCTGCAGCCAAATATAATGACTTTCTTGCTCTACGTCTTCGTTTTTATCCTAAATATATATATATATATATATATATATATATATATATACACATATATATATATACAGGGTTCCCAAAAAAACTATATACTCTTTATAGCATCATATATTTTATAATTTAAAAAAAAACAAACAATATATTGTTATAGCAATTGCCAATGAAAGGTAAATTAGTAATCTAAGTGATCAAAATGTTATAGCGAGTTGTTTGCATATAAAATTTAATTAACTACGCCAAGTGCTCAAAATGTTCTCCGGCGGCATGAATGCACTTTCAATACAAAATCGTGTGGTCTGTCTGATAAAGCTACCTTCAAGCTGAATGGCACAGTAAATCGACACAACTGCAGGTACTGGTCACTTGATAATCACGTTTATGCGGATAAACGTTAATTTACCAGGATTAATAGCATGGTGTGGTTTATTATCCAGGGGTTTGGTTGGACCATTTTTCTTTAATGGGACAGTTACCGGTGCCGCATATCTCGACATGCTGCGGACAGAAATTATACCTGCAGTTCGGAAGTTGTTTGGAAACGACGACTTTTACTTTCAACAAGATGGAGCCCCCCTCATTATCATTGTGATGTCAGAAGGTACCTCGATGAAACGTTGCCTAACCGTTGGATAGGACGAAGAGGAAGCGTTGAGTATCCTCCACGTTCACCGGACTTGACTCCAATTGATTTTTACTTGTGGGACTACCTGAAGGATGCAGTTTATGGTACAAGACCTGCAACACTCGAACACCTCAAGGATGCAATTAGGGAAAAGTGCGGGACCATCACAGCATCCACATTAGTCCATGTCTGCGAATCAGTTAGTCGACGCATTCAAAAGTGCATTCATGCCGCCGGAGAACATTTTGAGCACTTGGCGTAGTTAATTAAATTTTATATGCAAACAACTCGCTATAACATTTTGATCACTTAGATTACTAATTTACCTTTCTTTGGCAATTACTATAACAATATATTGTTGTTTTTTTAAATTATAAAATATATGATGCTATAAAGAGTATATAGTTTTTTTGGACACCCTGTGTATATATATTTGTAACCAATAATGTTAGTTTGTATATTCTATAGTTTAAGATGGTTATTGTACTAAAAACATGATTTATTTCATTTAATAAATAGATGAAAATACATTGTGTCTTCTTCCCCCCAAAAAAGATCGAAACAAAAAAATACTTACATTATTTCGTTAATGATGTGACAATCGTTGGATTGACTGCTCGGTAAATCTTCTATCTCCGTATTCAGGTCCATGACATGGGTTTCTTCAAAACGAAAAGATTGTATAACACGTGTCAAATCCTCATCGGACCTTAAAGGAGAAAGAGTAATTCATTAGTTCATACTGTATCTTTTTTAATAAAAACCCAAAATATATGCAGACTATACATATAGTAAGAGTATTACAATGTGAAGATATCTTTGAACAGCTCATAGAAGTTCCATTAAGAGATAATTCCGAATAACATTTGAATTTATAAAATTATTTAAAACATGCAAAATATTGCTATAAAAAAATCAATGAATCAAAACAGGTTTTAGCATAATTTTTAATGTGATGAGATGAATTACTACAACCCTCCATATATATGATGAAATAATCCAGAACAGTGCTCTTTCTGACAGGCACATTAAATAAGTTTGCGAATAATTGGCTATAAAAAATAAAATTACAGGCACTTACATTTCTACGGCAGTCCCTTGCGTCGGATTGTGAGGAGTGTCATTGCAAATATCATCAACGGTTTGCGTTGGAAATAATCCATCCCGGTCAGCTGCGTTAAAAAGATTAATTGTGGACACCGCTACAATGTCACCATCTTGATATAAATCCCGTAAACTGTAAAGTTCTTCATTCTTGGCGGAGGGAATGTTTATTCACTGGTGAAAATAACTTCTGTGACTCCGAACTGAAAATATTTCCTTTTATATGCATGATCCCCAAGCACCACCCCAAAAGACTAATAGGCGGTTCGTAAGTTTAATGATTGGTTGGCAATGTAACTGGGCGGGCTATGATAAAATTGCGTACCAATCGTAACACCTATATTATGGGTCCATGCTTTGGACATCATGATTGGTCGACTAATGGTGTCTTGATATTCTCTCCGTAGTTTTAATGCTCACATTGTTATTACTACTTGCTGTTTCTACCACGACAATATTTGCATTTGCGCCCATACTTTTCTCGGTTTTCCCATTTTAGAACCCACCCCTTTATGCAATATCCCTCACCCTTTCACAACATTGATCAACATTTGCCATCTCTATCACGACAATATTTTACATTATTTTTTGCGGTCATACTATTTGATCCTCAATTTTTTCCCATTTTGGATAGGGAGATGGACAACTTGAGCGGCTACATGTCGTTACAGGAATATCTTCATCAGAACCGCTCAGCTCAGTACCACAGGAAACAAAATTAGCGCCGCTACTCTTCATATTCCTGACATAGAGCATTACCAGAGACAGTACAGTAACATCCGTTAACACAAAGATCATTCGAAAATAAGAATTCTAGAAGAATGTTCTGTGCATTATTTTTTGCGGTCATACTATTCTTAGCTTTCCCAAGATTCCTGACTTAAGGATTTGGTTATATATATATATATATATATATATATATATATATATATATATATATGTGTGTGTGTGTGTGTGTGTGTGTGTGTGTGTGTGTGTGTGTTAATGGCCACTCACAGTCTCTACCAAGATGGTTTCAAATATTTGCAAAATATATGTTTGCAGTCATACTATTCGATCCTCAACCTTGATTAATGTATTCTGCTTGACTTTTTACCTGCCAATTCTCGCGTAGGAGTATGATTAAATTGTGTTTAGCTCATGAAAATGAATGTCTGTTTGGACTGGTAGTAAATGGGCGCCCTGGGTATCCTAGTGGTTAAGACGCTGGGGTGCTGGTTGAGAGATCGAGTCCGGGCAATGACGTTGTGATTTCAGCCTGCCCGTGCTGCAGCTTAGTTCGGATTTCACGTTAAACCGAAGGTCTAAGGCGGAGTGAAAAGCTTGACCCTCGTCAAAATGAACAATTCGGGGGGATGCTAATCGAGGGTTACCAATAAAGTAGAACTTTTTAATGCACGAAGGATGGGTCAGTGATAATAATGTAGTAAGTTTTAGGAGAAGTCGCTTGGTTTTTATATGAAGTTTAACACTGAGAAATTTCAACTATTACGGTACGGAAAAAAAAAGTAGGAAATAAAATCTATGGAGTGTAAAAGAATATTAGACACATGGTACAGAACAAGCCCCGATGAGTCGGGTATACCTATGTGAAGTGGAGAGTAAAAGAAGTCAACTCACTACTTCACTAGGCCAACTCGAGAGGAGGGGATAAGCTTGAACTTCGTAAAATCACCGCACGTAATATTAATAATACAAGAGTTAGGACAATTGTATGCATCATTTGAGTTGAGCGCTGAGTCTGACCGATTGTCTGATGCAAACCCTTTAAGTTGATTTCTGATAATTATCATTTTTAACAGTGATTTAAATCAATAATGTGTGTGTGTGTGTGTGTGTGTGCCGTCCTCACTTTCTCTGACAAAAATCTCTCTTCTCTCTCTCTCTCTTCTCTCTCTATATCTCTCTCTATATATATATATATATATATATATATATATATTATGAATTAATTCCAATTGTTGAGTACTCCCGATGTGTGTGTGTGTGTGTGTGTGTGTGTGTGTGTGTGTGTGTGTGTGTGTGTGTTTACATCTCAGAATTAACTCTCTCTCTTGCCTTTAATAACTAATATAATTTAAAATTAAGTTTTTAACGTCAGTAGTAATGGCAATAGTCAAAACAATATTTGAAGTGAAGTGTGACGAAAACCAGTTTTGGAGACGAGAAGTGGTTTGACCTACATTCCATTCTCGCTTTTTGGATAGCCTCCGAGTGTCACACGCTTTCTCCCCAACAAAAGTAAATAGACACTTTCTGTTTGGCTTTAGAATAAATGAAAGCGATTCATATCTTTCAAATTATAGGTAAATTAAATATTATTCTTATAGAATACTTAAAATGTTTATTGCCAATTTAGTATACTGTAAGGAATGAATTAATATTAAGATGAACGAAAAAACTGTACGAAATTGAGAAGCCACATCTTATATATATATATATATATATATATATATATATATATATATATATATATATACAGAGGAATGACAAAAGTAAAAAGACACTTTCGGTATGGCTTTAGAGTAAATCACCGTACTGACATGTGCTTTTATATGCTAAAGGCAACCGCTCTAAAGTACAAGATGTCAAGAAGCTATGTTTTTGAACCACCTTAGACCTACGGTTTAGACGAGAAATCCGTAACATGGTAGGGAATCCATCACTAAATTTTTATTTTATTTTATTCATGTTGCAAATAGTAAGAAAAATGGATGGTGAGGGATGCTTGCTTGCAAGCTTTCATATGGGGAGTTGGCTAAAATTTGGGAAACTGAACAAAGAACAGGAAGTTTGTTAAATTTTTTTGTTTAATATAAAAGTGTATTGAGACTTCTCATATAATTCTTTTATCAATTACTTTAATTTCTCTGAAATTTAATTATAATGAATATTAAGATGAACGATTTCTTTTGCTAAGCCAATTGTCTAGTGTATTTCTTTTATTGATAATATTGGGTATCGTTTAAATAATTAGTTCTCTTGCTGAACAAAATTAAGGAGAAAGTCAATCTTACCTTTAATAAATAAGTAGTGAAATTAAATGGCGGTGTCTGGTAATGCCTTCATATATAAATAAAAACATTATTGGCAACTCATCTAAATAAAAATTAAAATAAATGGTGGTATCTGGTAACCGCCTCCATATTAAATAAGTGGTATCTGGCAACTCACGACCTTCTATATAACAACTGCTTGGCCCTTCGACGCTTATAATGCGTCTGGCTCCAGCCAGGCGAACACCTCCTTCCTTCTTAGGTTAAGGCTTAGGTTAGGTTTCCCTTTGGGGGTAAGGACATCCCACCTTCTCCCCAAAGACCTCCTCCTTCTCCATTCTCTTCCTCTCTTAGGTTAAGGCTACCCCTTTGGGGGAGGTCATCCTCCCTTCTTCCCCCGAAGCTCCCTCCCTTCCCCTTGGCAGCATTGAGTTGTTGCATAACCCTACCCCCTTTGCAGCATTGATGTTGCATAAGCATTGCAACATTGATGTTGCATAACCCTCACCTTGCATTGCAAATCCCCCACCCCTTGCTTGCATGCCCAACCCCTGCATTGTAACCCCTACACCCTTTGTTGCATAACCACTTTGCAACATCTTGCAACATTGATCGACATTTGCAATTACATTGCAACATTCCTGCACTCTCCCATTTTGCACCCACACTACTTACCCGATCTGAAATACAACTTTCCGCAGTTCACGAAAATTTTTTCGAAGTAGCTCAACAATCAGACCAGCTCCAAATCAGTTGCCTGTAGACAATTGAAGTAAATAACACTAAATATATATATACTACCGTAATATGCGCAATATATCGTAAAGCACATTACACATACAAGAACGTAAAACAATCCGGTAATAATCTACTTAAGCTCCCGTCTGTCCGATTTTCATAAATTATACATCGGTAGCTTCGTTTCTTCATTAGGAATGCGATTTAGACAGTCTCTAGTAAGGGAAATGCTTCAAAACCTAACTTAAAAAAATCTAGAGAGTTTTAAAAACAGTCTAGCGAGTTTGTAGTTTTACAGGATTTTTAATGAAAATCTAATGGTTGTTTTAGTTAGAAAAAAATCACCAGATTGCCAACATTAGTATTCGTGTAAATTCTAATTGCATTCAGTTTGGTGGTGTTTGCGATAGAATTTTGACGTGCCGTTCGTGTGATTTCGACTTTGAGAACTTGATTCGTCATGTGTCCTAGATGAAAACAAAGGACTGGATGTTTTTATCAATTACGGCGTTATTCTCTCATCCTTAACTTGCCCGAAATGTGACAGTGAGTGCCTAATACGAAAAGATCAGAAGATATTTAGGTGAAATAACCAATATTAACCGGTTAGGTCAACTGAATGCCCGCTTAGGTCAGTACAATATATTGACTTGCCATTCAAAACTGACTAAGAAAATATATATCTTATGTGCAAATTTGGGTAATTATGTCACAAATGACATGGCCTGAAGTTGAAATAAAAATACATTTTTCTAGTGTATTTCTGTGTGCTCTTTTCAAATATAACCTTCATTTCTTGTGCAAATGAAATGAAATACGTGTTTGGGCCATGCAAAGACAACTGTATTTGTTCATTTGCACAAGAAATGAAGGTCATATTCGAACAAAACACACCAAAATACACTTTAAAAATGTATTTTTGACTACATTTTATACAATAAAGCATAACCTAACAGGTTCATGTTACGAGATCTCGTAAAAGACGCATTACCACAGGAAACGTGCAAAACACCTCAAAATTAACCAGAAAAGTTTGCTCTCGTCATTTTCGTTTAAACTAACGAAAATAACACGATTTAACCTAACCAATCATCAAGGGCATTCAATTAACCTAACCGGTTAATATTGGTTATTTCACCTAAATAATTATCTTCTGATCTTTTCGTACTAGGCACTCACTGTCACATTTCGGGCAAGTTAAGGATGAGAGAATAACGCCGTAATTGATAAAAACATCCAATACTTTGTCTTCATTTAGGGCATATGACGAATCAAGTTCTCAAAGTCGAAACCACACGAATGGCACGTCATAATTCTATCACAACCACCACCAAACTGAATCCAATTAGAAAAAAATATAGCCAGAACAGAAACCAACAAACTAATTAAGTCGCAGAGTAGCGAAAAATAGCCCAAAATTATACTCGTCGGACCAAAAATGAGTATTTATATATATATTATTAGCATCATTTTTCACCATCAATATGCATTTGCACAAAAAATGAGTGACAAATTTGAATAAAGCGACTAAAACTACCTCATAAAAAGTTATTTTGATTTACAGGTCCAGCCCATGTCATTTAAAACATTAACCCAAATTTGTTCAAATGTACTTTTTTTAATAAAATATATTTCCTGTTTTGGCTATAATGTACTTTTTTTTCATAAAATATTTTTCCTGATTGGGCTATATTTTCGCTACTCTTCGACTTAATTAGTTTGTTGGTTTTTGTTCTGGCTATTTATTTTTCTAATTGGACTCAGTTTGGTGGGGTTTGTGATAGAATTATGACGTGCCGTTCGTGTGGTTTCGACTTTGAGAACTTGATTCGTCATGTGCCCTAGATGAAGACAAAGGATTGGATTTATATGATAATAAAAACCCACTCTAATAGACAGAGTTTATTTCCACAACAGTTTCGATGCCCACTGGCATCCTCTTCGGGTGGATACAGAAGAGGATGTCAGTGGGCATCGAAACTGTTGTGGAAATAAGCTGTCTATTAGAGTGGGTTTTTATTATCATATTTTTACCTTCACGTAGAAAAAAAGTGAATTTTTTTGCATTTACAAAGGATTGGATGTTTTTATCAATTACGGCGTTATTCTCTCATCCTTAACTTGCCCGAAATGTGACAGCGAGTGCTAATAAGAAAAGATCAGAAGATATTTTGGTGAAATAACCAATATTAACCGGTTAGGTCAATTGAACGCCCGGTTAGGTCAATTGAACGCCCTTAATGATTGGTTGGGTTAAGTCGTGATATTTCGTTAGTTTAAACGAAAATTTCGAGAGCAAACTTTTCTGGTTAATTTTGAGGTGTTTTGCACGTTTCCTGTGGTAATGCGTCGTTTACGAGATCTCGTAACATGAACATATCCTGTATGTTTAATAACTGTTTATGTTACGATATCTCCAAAACTACGCATTTGCACAAAAACCAATGGAAAATTCGTGCAAAGCACCTCAAAATTGACCAGAAAAGTTTGGTTAAAACCCTCTAGATTTTTTTTAAGTTAGGTTAGGTTTTGAAGCATTTCCCTTACTAGAGATTGTCTGAATCGCATTCCAAATGAAGAAACGAAGCTGCCGATATATAATTTATGAAAATCGGAGAGACGGAGCTTAAGTAGATTATTACCAACAATCCTTCTGAACCTTAAATTTTGTTGATGCAATACACAATGCTCAAAACGCTTCAGATAAAACGAGGCTCAACACATTCAAATAAACAATTTAACTTGCCTCTTACTTAGACAACTAGGCAAAACCAAACGTCCACGTTTAGCAGAACCAGCAACACCTTGAAATTTTAAATAAACTAAGAAAACCAGCCAAATCATCTTCACTTAGAAATTTTAACACAAATACGAACTATGGAATTCGGGCTTTTACTCTTCGTTTATAAGAATCCGCCAAGACCTTTTGGGTCAAACTCCCAATACTTGACTGACACATATCCAAATTTAGCCATTCTAAACATTAGTGGAACGATAGTTAAGATGACACTTTCCAGTGACGTCATCAACCATTCGTTTACATCATAGCATCACTTCAATGGCGAAATACGTTCTTGTTTCAATCAATTTTCCAGTATGATTTAACACGTTATAATTTCACACGGGCTTAAAAGACTTAGTAGCTGAAAAGATGTGTTTTCTGTGAAGAAAGGCTCGACTATACACCATTACTTGTTTCTAGATGTCAATGCAGCCGACCTGTGGACGTATATTGTGACATGGAAACCGACGGAGGTGGATGGACCGTTTTCCTTCCCGAGTTAATGTGTCGAAGTCAATTAACTTCACACGTAACTGGACCGATTACAAAAAGGGGTTTGGAATGCCAGGCGAAGAGCATTGGTTAGGTAAGAAGCGAGTATTTTTTTGCTTTGTACGTGTCAAAACGACTAACCTTATATGCTGGCATTCAGTTCCCCTCACCTGTTCTGAGAAGGGGAATGGTGACAGTAAGAAGGCCGTTATACATAATTTCTTTGAATTGATCACGTTTTATTTTCCCGGTTGATGTCATGTTCTTTATCTTAATAAACTTAGCAAGGAAATGAAAAGATCAACCAACCAACTTCTAAGATTAGAAAGCTGTAATTTATTCTTCCTAAATTATCTCTCGGTAAATGAGTCCTAATACCTTTATTAAAAGATCTTATTTTATATTATGGAACGTTTGTGGTAGCTATTATGGCTGTGTTGGTATAAGTTAGATATATAGATAGTTTGGCAACTTATTTACCTAATGATAAAGCACCATAAGTGATTCGTGTCTTCTTGTTGCATATTTTTTACCTGCAAATTTGAAATAAATTGAAGTTTTCTTTAAATAAGCTATTTTCAAAAAATTTGTATAATCATTATTTTGTTCATTATTATTACTTTCATTATTAACACAAGGAAATGAAAACATTCACTTTCTAACTCACAACCGGAACTACATTCTGAGGATGGAAGTCAAAGATGGATTCGGAAGAGAAATTTGGGGCGAGTGGAATGTTTCAAAGTGGATTTGGAAGAAATGAAGTGAGATTTTATTCCTTATTACTCCTTATATAATTCGCAGCAAGAACCACGTCATAAAATGATTTTAGGAATGTAACTTTTAGGTTTCCAGAATCTTTTAAGTAATTTATACTTCAGAGTAAGAACGATGTCTTAAAACTTTGAGGTTCACGTTCATAAATGTCGACTGGAATTAAATTAGTTACAGTATATTTGGTTTGAAAGTTCAGTGAATCGCAAATCACATTGAGTTTTTAATGATATTTTTTAATGAATAACAAAACAACCTGAACTTAAGTGACAATTAAAATTTTTTTTTTTAGATACAAACTTACGGCAACGAATTACAATGCTAAAAGTACGGCCCACGATCGCTTCAGTTACGTGAATGGCAACTATTTTTTGACATTTGATAGAGATAACGATAAACATTGTATATCTCTTACTTATCTTTCTTATTATTTGTGTATTAATTTTACTGTTTTACGGTGTTGAAATATTTATTTAATTTTCAATATATAAAACGTTAATGAACAAATTGCATTCTTTCAACATATTCTAAATTGAAACTTAAGTCCTTGATTTTGTGACATTTCTGCTCTGTTATTTTTAATTATTTTATTGTTTGACAGCAAAGGCCCACTGCTCTGAGATGAACAAAGGAGGGTGGTAGTACAGTGCATGTCATAACAACAATCCAACAGGCCGTAATGGAAAGAAAGATAATAGAGGAATAAGAATACTCCCTTGGTCAAAACTGGATGGCAGCACACGGTATGCAACATGGCTTCAAATGAAAATTCGACCACAGATTTGCAGCAGCACTATTTCAGTACCCATACTTAATTAACACCCACAATTGTGCTTTCAATTAAAATTTGTATCAAAGTCTCTACAGTTTGATAATGTCTTCAACGCTTCACTCAAATTTCGTACAATTTCGAGCTCTAGAAAAAGCTGACTTAAAATTGGTATAAAAATGCCAGCCAACAAACTCTGTTTCCCAATTAAGTTCATTTGAGATCATTTGAGAAAATTGTATTTAAAATAAGTGTTTGTAAAGTAAAAGTAAATACTGAGTGGAGTGGAGCGACTCGTAAGCATTTGTTGGAATTTACAACTCTATCCTCTTATGGAAAAACTGTAAAAATTATATGCGAGACTTAAATTGGATCACCTGAAGATCAGGGCCCCCCGCCCTCTTTAGTTAGCTTTATAAGGCAAACTAACGAAAATATCACGACCTAACCAAACCAATCGTCAAGGGCGTACAGTTGACCTAACGAATGGTTAGGTTAAGTTGTGATATTTTTGTTAGTTAGCCTTATAAGGCTAAGTGAAGAAGGCTGGGGGTCCTGATCTTCAGGTGATCCCTTAAATTTTATAAGCACTTAAACTAAGGCATATATAAATAAAAATTATATAACAAAACAAAGACATAATCTTTTTGTTGTTTTAATTGTATGCAATTTTCAACATTAGTATTTTGCTCGTTTGTACAAGTTCTAAGTAATTTTGTCATATCGAAACTATTAGCAAAAGTAAAGCTATATGTAAATAGTAATATATATTTACTCATCACTAATATTACATTTTATGATGTGCTTTTGTTTCATAAGGATAATTTCATGCGTGAAAATTAACAATTTTTAACATTAATGTATTATTTATCACAAACATTTTTGCCTAAAATTTGAGAATGAGGAAACGGGATCAAAAAACAGTGCTGATTTCCTCTTTCTCAAATGTTATTAAGCTTACAACGAAGCATACAGAGCTGAGCAGGAAGAAAATAAGCCTTGAAAATTAAGTTTTTTAATTCTATTTTTAACGTAGGCCTACATATACCTAATGGTTAAATGACAAATTTAAATCCACAATTTTTTACTCTTACCATTTGTTGCATGAAAAGCTCGTACACGTTGTGACATCGATGCGATGAGATTTTTAGATGACGCTTTGGTCTAAATGTTGTTAAAGTTCATTCGATATTTACGTGTACTTACAATTGGCAGAAGCTCATATAATCTGATACAGAATCTAATCCCATTAAAAAATAAATACATAATATTGTATTACATATTTCATTTTTAAAACCCGCGATTTCTCGTATTTCCTTCAATTTCAATAGAAGTATTCCAAGGATATTCTTTGGGTATGACAAGGTTGTACAAAATTATATTTCATATATATATATATATATATATATATATATATATGTGTGTGTGTGTGTGTGTGTGTGTGTGTGTATGGTATGTATATATAAAGTGTGATCCAGAGAAATGGGACCCAAAAGAAACCCCTGTAACTCTTAAAGTATAAGTCCTTTTATAAAATCATACGCATCATTCGAAAGAGGATAGTTACAAGTTTGTACAGGATTGTATCGGTTTTGACAATACAAGACAAGATAAGATACAAAACAAAATAAAAGTGTTAGTTAAAACTAACCCTTCAAGATGACTGCATGGACTGTGGAACAGCTGGTTTCATAACTGAGCAATATTATGAGCATGGAAGAAGTGTAGTTTCAGCTCTTAGGTGATTTTGACATCTGAAAATTTGTCTTGAAAGATCTTTGAGCTGAAACTACACTTCTTCCATGCTCATAATATTGCTCAGTTATGAAACGCAGCTGTTCCACAGTCCATGCAGTCATCTTGAAGGGTTAGTTTTAACTAACACTTTTATTTTGTTTTGTATCTTATCTTGTCTTGTATTGTCAAAACCTATACAATCCTGTACAAACTTGTAACTATCCTCTTTCGAATGATGCGTATGATTTTATAAAAGGACTTATACTTTAAGAGTTACAGGGGTTTCTTTTGGGTCCATTTCTCTGGATCACCCTTTATATATATATATATATATATATATATATATATATATATATATGTGTGTGTACAGGGTGTCCGAGAATTATCTGTACAATGTTTGGCTGTTATTAAAAGTCAACCATGAAGTGTAGAAATTCCAGTGTTGTCCCATTTTACAGAGAAACTCATTAAGTTTTTGCTGATAACAAGTTTTGACAAGTTTTTTCTTTTTTGTACGCGGGTGACAGACATTGATGATTTAAAAGCAAGAATTACAGCTGCTATTGAGCGAATTGATGTGGATATGCTGCAGCGTACATGGCAACATATGGATTATTGATTGGGTGTTTTGCGAATCACTGATGGTGCACATATCGAATGTTTGTAACAACGTTACTTTAATAAAAGAAACTTTTGAAAATACAGATTGTAAATAATCTTGTTTAAGAATTTTACGTGTGTTATCAAGAATTTTATTAAAAGATGAAATTGTACAGATAATTTTCGGACACACTGGAATTTCTAAAAAATTTGTCAAAACCTGGTATTAGAAAAAACTTAATGAGATTCTCTGTAAAATGGGACAACACTGGAATTTCTACACTTCATGGTTGACTTTTAATAACAGCCAAAAATTGTACAGATAATTCTCGGACACCCTGTATATATATATATATATATATATATATACATATATATCTCCAGTATATATATGGGATTGAACTCAGAATGGTCCCCTGAGGTTTTTCATGACACACACAGACCGTGCATGGAACAAGGAACTCTTCTGGGAGAATTAAATCCACTATGGTCCGAATAGGTAATGGTAAATGACAAACACTATAGTTTTTTCTTTTTCATGATATTAACCCGACGTGGGCAACGGGTCACTCGCAAAGTGTGAGTGACCCGTTCCCACGTCGGGCTAACATCATGAAAAAGAAAAAACTACAGTACAGTGTTTGTCATTTACCATTACCTATTCGGACTATAGTGGATTTAATTTTCCCAGAAGAGTTCCTTGTTCCTTTGAAGGAGAGAGCATTTCCTGCAATTTGCATGGAATAATTTGGTTATACTATATGAAATCATTGGGAAGCCTTGTATTATGATTGTGGTTGATCTGATGGGGGGTAATCGCCCTGTGAATGGGCGAAGTATAGTTTCTATTATTTGTACATAGTGATACCGAGAGTAAGTTTATACAGGTCATTTAGTTGTAGAATATTTAAGTTTCTGAACATTGAAGAGGTATGAAATCGTCTGTCATCATTGTCTGAGAGAGTTCGTAAACATTTTTTGTGGATTACTTTGAGCGGATACAATATATAATTCTTTGTACTACCTCATGTTGTGATTCCATATTGCAAGTGTGGATGGATAAATGAGTAGTACAGTGTGAGGAGAGCATTTTGGGGAATTGTTGTTTGAGTTTAAACATTATGTAGCGAAATCTAGATTTTTTATTTGATATGGTGTGCGTGGCTTTTGAAATTTAATTTTTCATCTAACTTGTTGCCAAGAACTTTAACGTCATTTATTTTTGCAACAGGAGTTTTTCTAATTATTAATGGTGTGTGCACGATTGCAGTTTTTTAGTTACGATTATATATGATGAATCTGTCAAGTTTAGTGAGCACTTACTTGCACACATCCATTTATAGACATGATTTAATTACCTGTTCACTTCGTTCATTAGGTAATTGATATCGTGGTGTGTAGAAGTGAGTGTTGTATCATCTGCATATTGAATACAGTCTAATGTTGTTGATCGATAAAAATCATTTACATGCATTAAGAAGAGTAAGAGTCCAAGGAGTGATCCTTGTGGAACCCCATTTTCCAATATAGCATATTCTGATGAAATGTCATTTACTTCAACATACTGGTGACGATTAGAGAGATATAACTTAAACCAATTTAACATATTTTCCCTTATGCCATATGTGTTAAAGTTGTCCAGTAAGATATCATGTGAGAGCGTATCAGGGGCTTTCGACAGGTCAACGAAAACTAAGATTTTGTGTTTTTTGTAGTTTAGGGTTTTATAGATATTTTCTAATAGCATGTTAATGGCGGCTTCTGTGGCGTGTCCTTCTCTAAATCTAAATTGCGTTTTTGTTAGGATGTCGTATTTAGCTAAGAATTTGATTAGTCTCTTGTGTACGATTCTTTCAAATACTTTACTCAGAGTTCGTAAGACGGAGATTGGTCGGTAATTGGATGGAGAATCCGGGTTGCCTGAGTTGAATACTGGACAAACCTTGGCTATCTTTAGGTGATCAGGGAGTACACCTTGTACTATCCACTCATTCATAAGTCTCGTGAGTGGGATTTTTTTATATCATCTGATATTAGTTTGTATATTTTCACTGGAATTAAAATAGCGCTTTTATTTTTTAAGTTTTTTAATATAGCTGATGTTTCGTTTGGCAGAATTGGTTCAAAGAAGAAAGTATTTGGTGTGGTTGTGGCATATATTGTTGGTAGTGACTGTCTGATTCTGGAATGGCAGCTGCCCTATTGCTTCCTATTTTCGAAAAGAAATTGTTTAATAAATTGGCCATGTCTTTCGGATGACTGTAAGAAATTACATCCTGCGTTAACGAAGTAACGGGATTTGTCTTTTCTTTGTTAGCGTTAACTAGGAACTTTAAAGTACTCCATATTATAGGGTGGATCGATTTTACATTTTTTTCGATTTCCATATTCTAATAGAGACAAAAACTTGCGCATGCATGAGAAAATAGCCTCTGCAAAATCTTAGCTTAATAGGTAATCATCTTCTGCCACCGGCAGAGCGATGAAAATCATATTTTAGTAGTCAAAAACGTATTTTTCTTATAATTTTTAAAATATTTCAATATGCATCAAAATTATTCCTAATAACTAAAAAAAGACCTCATATGATCGTTTTTCCAAGCGCGTTGTCCTACGTTAATATCTTTTGCCCCCGGCAAAAACGTCAAATGTTGAAAAAATAGGTAATTTATATACATATTTTCAGATCGGCTCTTTGTCTTAAATAATGCATTTATATATTTCCCATAGCATTTATATCGTTGCTTAGGCATGAAATAACACACGCGCAAAATTTTATGACTCTAGAGTAATATCTTCTATGCTTCACATTGTCTATTTCTTCTTGTGTCATTATTTTATCTTTACGTCCGTCAAAGAAAATGCCCTGTAATGGTAGCGTGATCTTGTCATCTTGCTGATGCTCAGAACGAACTCTTTTTCTGGCTCTTCTTATCTTATTTCGATCAATCACTGAACTGACATCATCTTCTCGTATCCAGCCAACATCCTCTAACAACGAAGAAGCAATAAATGAAGCAGCTCTGTCTGAGACGCCCGTACGATCACAAGCTTCAGCAAGTACCTGGAGTTTCATTCGTGTTTTTTCCTTCATGTCATGTTTATCTCTCGGTGTTAGTTCATACGATGACGATGATTCTATAGATGTATCCTCGGTTTCACTAGAGGCTGACGAAGAAGGTTGTTCTTGAGAAGTTTCTTGTCGTTTACTAGTCGACGGCTCTTGATGTTCTGCTATTCCTTCTTGTTTTAATATCGCCAATCTTCTTGCAAGAGTCATCTCGTTTTTATTTGTTGTTTCAACATCCAAAGTTCCTACTGCCATTTTGCGATCACTTCTTTGGTCGAGTAAAAACTGTTGCTCTTTCAGTGGTACTCGTCGTTCACGAGGGCAGCTGCATTTTGTCAAATCAGGGCATTTACAAGCCGATATGTCAAATAAGGTGGTCTTAGTTGATTTCTTGAAGGCCTCAAGATTTTTCTGTAACGATTCATTCTTCTTTTTCGCGTTCAGTGATTTGATGATGTTAGCCATTTTATCACGATAACTTTTCAACATTTGATTTATCCGTGCTGTCGAAACTGTTGGAATGGAAGCTAATTTCCACAAGTATTCCAGTCTCTCCGTGACCACAGCGGCGATGTCTTTGAATGGAGGTTCCTTCTTTGATGATCTCAACTCAGTTCTCACATGATGGTAGTATTGCATCACATCTTCACATGTGGGAAAACATCGCAAATTCAAATCTTTCCCAGCACCAAATATTGGACACGTAACCGATCTTCTAGTTGTAGCGGTAGCCATCCTGTAAAGATTAAAGAATAATGTATTGTTCTGTTACGCAATAAAATCGAAAAAAACAGAGTTATGAGAAAAACAAACAAGGATATGACCAGAGAGATTGAGCACACTGAGGACTCTGAGTGAGGAGCCACACACACACACACACACACTGAGGACTCGATGAGCCAGCTGCAAAATACACACCTGCCTTCGACGCTGTCAAAAGGCAACTGAGGGAACTGCGCAGTGCGTACTGGCGCGTCAGTGGCAGCTGCTGCTGGCAGCACTCACCAGAGATGACCTTTAAACCCTAGCCTAGAGTCATAAAATTTTGCGTGTGTGTTATTTCATGCCTAAGCAACGATATAAATGCTATGGGAAATATATAAATGCATTATTTAAGACAAAGAGCCGATCTGAAAATATGTATATAAATTACCTATTTTTTCAACATTTGACGTTGTTGCCGGGGGCAAAAGATATTAACGTAGGACAACGCGCTTGGAAAAACGATCATATGAGGTCTTTTTCATCGACTTTATAGTTATTAGGAATAATTTTGATGCATATTGAAATATTTTAAAAATTATAAGAAAAATACGTTTTTGACTACTAAAATATGATTTTCATCGCTCTGCCGGGGGCAGAAGATGATTACCTATTAAGCTAAGATTTTGCAGAGGCTATTTTCTCATGCATGCGCAAGTTTTTGTCTCTATTAGAATATGGAAATCGAAAAAAATGTAAAATCGATCCACCCTCCAGTGATGATGATGATGATGATGATGATGATCCATAATCCTTCAGGATTAGAATTTTGTTCGGTAATTTTAGAAGAATAATGGTCCGCTTCTGCGGTTTTTATGAGCGAATTTAGTCTGTTACAATAATTTTTATATGTTTCTTTATTGATAATATTATTCTTCCATAGTTTATAGAGAGAATGTTTACAGTTTATGCTTACAATGAGGGCTGGAGTGATCCACTGATTGTTATAGCTATTTTTTGACACGAGTTTCGACTTCATAGGAAAATTAGTATTAAATATATCCATAAATATATCCGGGTTCGAGACGCGGTGACGGCAGGCGGCGCGCAGCAAAACCCAGCTGTTCATCCTTCCACACAATAAAGAAAGTGGTTGGTAGATAAATGGGTGGCCCGGGCGGAAGCTAACCAAAGGTTATACATTCATATATATGTATCCGTAATCTTAACATATATATTTATATATACATACACATAAACAAACATACATATTGTTATGTATGTGAATAATGAATAATGATTAATTAATCGATAAAGTAATTAATTCATTACAGGCCGAAATTGGCTACAGACAAAAATTGTTCATGAAACAAAACTTAACGTGACAAAATGGCGACGTGCTTGTTCGTGTAGACGAAGAATTTCGATTGTATACGAAACCATTTGAATTTCTTAAGTACATGAATTTAAAAACCTATTTATGTTAAATACCCATGTAATTTAGAAATAAGACATGAATTCAATTGTCTATTTAATTCTGAATAATTTCGGATAAGGAGTACCATATACAGGTTACTCAAATTAGAGAAAATATAAAATAAAGTAAATTTTATAATTAACTTCTCAGAAAAGAGCCACATCGCGGCCGCTCGCCTCCTTATACCCAGATGAAAACAAAGAATGTATGTAGCATAATAAACAATTGTACCGTTTAGAGAAAATTAAATTCCATTATGTTACATTATTAATATTTATATTAATATAAATATTAGGTTTAATATTTATAATTGCACTTCTTATTTCAAATTTCCATAGTCTGTCACTCAATTGGAATTTTATGATTCTTTTGTCTGCTTCATTATTATTTTTTCCCACTAGGTGAGCTTCCGTAATGACTTTTCAGAAATGTTTATACGCAGTTTGTCTCTGATGGTGGTGTTTCTAACAATTTAAGTGGGATTTTCGTTTGGCGAGCCTTGAGGAACACCTGATCCACCGATAAAGTATAAATCCTTGTGGTTTTGTTGTTCGAGGTCTCTCCTTAACCTCTCATTTATGGGCTCTTACTAAGGGCCCCCATTTAATAATTTGGCTAAATTTAGCAACATTTTTATTGAACTCTTGGATGGTAAATATCTGTATATAATTTTAGATCCCTCTGTAATTTGGTATATGTTCGTGGGTGATGTCCCCCTATTTTTCTTACGCATTACACCTTATGATAGTTTTGAACAAAGATTCAAGATCTACCCGCCTCGTTTTGGCTGTTCAGGGACTTTGCACAAGGACCGGTTCAATTGATTTTTTAAATTATTCATGTTGGTGTACTGGAGGTTCTTCAGTTCCTTTGTCACCGTATTAAACAGATTCGGACAGCCTATTGTAAGCAGTGGTCGAAATGTAAAATTTTAACAAGGGGGATAGTGGTGAGGGTGGGTAGGGTAGGGGGATCCGGGAGCATGGTCCCCGTAAAAAGTTAAAAAATATAACTACATAATGCTACCTTCTGGTGACTTTTTAGGGAAAGACATGCGGAAAAATCATCAGTTTAGTGAAACGTTTTTTCTAATGATTTCCATATTTTTTCATGAAAGTAAATTATGACACCTGATTCGGAACTTATATTTTGAAATACCATAAGATCCATTTTAATCACAATCAACCCCCTTGTTCCTTTCCCTTAATCACAACATTATATGACCATAGCATTTTTATTTTAAACCAGTTAAATCACATAAAACTTATAGATATATTAGTCTTTCAATAAACCAAAACACGTAATACGAAGATATTTTATTTTACTTTCGGCGTTTTAGTCAGAATTAGGTTGTTGTTAAAGCGTATTTTATTTAGATAACAAAGAGGATGGTTGTTTGATTTTGAGTTAACAAGGGGGATGCCATGCCCCCTCATGCGTGCCTTGGTTTCCGGTCCACTCTTTCTTTACATAGAAAGACGTCTTAATAGGCATGTATTCCGCGAGCTTTAAGAATCTACAACCAACAATTCATAGGTGTTGAAATCAATTTGGGTTATTCTCGTAAATGTATTAATAAATCTTTTATTTTGCATAAAATAATAATAGATCGATTAAGAAAGATTTTACTGCAGAAAATTTAATTGACTTCCGTTTTGCATATCCTTCACCGCAAACAATTTTGCCACAAACTATAAAACCAATTTGTAAGGTGCCCAAAACAACACGAAATTTGTTGGAAAACGCGACTTCCATCATGCAAAACAACATTTGAGCTATAGGATTTCATACGGTGATTGCAATGAGGCGAAACGAACGAACGACAACAAAAGAATATATCATGATGATGTGGGAGATAATTCATGAGCCCTTCATTGAAGTAGAACTAATGATGAACATAATATTAACTTAGATAGATATACTTAAAGTTGTAGGATTGAACGTGAGAAGCGAACGAAAATTATAGAATCCTTTACCATAAAAAAATACCACAACTTTAATACCCACAAATGATTTTCCGACATTCATAATATAAAGGATTAAATCTTTTAAATGACCGAAATCTAAAACTAACTTGAACGATTATTCTGATAGATGTTTCTTGGCGCATAATTAGTCTCAAGTTCGGTTTCATCCTTTAACTTTTAAATTTTACTCTGGACCCGAAAGAAGAACTAATATGTAATTTAATCCAACATTGAAATACCCTTTGAATAATATGAAATCGTGATTTTATAAATGAAATATTTATTAGAATATTATCTATTTATTTTTTAATGGGATAGATTCTGTATCAGATTATATGAGCATCTACAAATTGTAAATACACGTAAATATCGAATGAACTTCAACAAAATTTGGACCAAAGTCTCATCGTATCGATGCCACAACGTATCCAAGCTTTTAATGCAACAAGATTGTGTGTGTTTAAATATATCATATATACATTAGATATTTGTGCGTTAGAAATTAATAAACATTTAGTTTGGGGGGGGGACTTCTTTTTATCCTAAAGGAGGTCTCATGCCCAACAGTCATCCTGATAACGTTCGAAAGAAAGAAAAATATGTTTTAGTTCATCACTTGTTTCTTCATTTTAAAATTTTAGGGAATATATTTAGGGAAAATTCGTTGTAATCGTTTAATGTTCAAAAATTATAATTTTTATACAGAAAATTATGTTTATGAAGGATTTAAACAAAAGGACGTAGACGAACAAAATCGATCTGCACAATGTCGACACGCATAATGTCGATTTTAAAAATTTAATCTAAATTAGGTTAGTTTAGGTTAAGTTGGATTAGACCAGGTTATATTATATAAGCTCGGTTAGGTTACGAGTGGTTAGGTTAGGTTAGTTTGGTTAGGTTAGGTTAGTCATTTTGGTTGAAAATGTGAAATGTATTTTGAAATGTGAAATTTATATACTCGCATCAGATCGAACAACGTCATTATGAAAATGGATCTTGTTCATGCAACGCTAAAATACATCATAAAATGCAATTTTAATGATGAGTAAATATACAGTATATATTGTTTACTTATAGTTTTACCATTTCTGATAGTTTCAATATGAAAAAATAATTGGATATTTTACAGACAAGCAAACTACTAATATACTGTATGTTTAAATTAACTAAAACAAAATAAATATGATGTATTTGTTTATTATCTAAATTTTTGCAATATAGGCTTTACTTTAAGTGTTTACAAAATTTAAGTCTCAAACCAACTTCCTACTTTTTAACAAAGATATCCAGTAAATCCCAACAAATGCTTACGAGTCGCTTCACTTCACTAAAAATGGAGTATTTACTACGACTTTACAAAAACTTATTTTAAATACAGGGTGTCCCAGAATTAACTATTTCAATGAAATCGGACAAATTTTTTAAAAACACACTTTTATTTATGTTTATCATGTTTAATATGTGTTAAAATGTATAAATTTCTAAATTTTTTTCACAATTTTATTTTCATAATTTTTTCATTATCTGGTCCAATGAAAGACCGTCTGAAGTCATAGAATGGCAAAGAGACTCTCCAAAAGTTAACGTGTGGCTTGGAATGACCAAATCCAAAATTTATGGTGCTCCATCTTGTTGAAACACAACATTATCAAGAATGCCATCATCAAGAAGCTGTGGTTCGAGAAACTGCTGAAGCATATCAAGGTAGACGGTACCTGTTACAGTTGCTTCCGCAAAGAAGAATGGGCCATAAATTTTGGATTTGGTCATTCCAAGCCACACGTTAACTTTTGGAGAGTCTCTTTGCCATTCTATGACTTCAGACGGTCTTTCATTGGACCAGATAATGAAAAAATTATGAAAATAAAATTATGAAAAAAATTTAGAAATGTATACATTTTTAACACATATTAAACATGATAAACATAAATAAAAGTGTGTTTTTAAAAAATTTGTCCGATTTCATTGGAATAGATAGTTAATTCTGGGACACCCTGTACAAGATTCAATAAAATTTCTAATGTCTTACAAAGCTTCTCAAATTAATTTTAATGCGAAACAAAGGTTTTCTTCACTAGTTTTAAAGTCTCAACATTTGCTAAAGCTCAAAAAGTGTACTAAATTTGAGGGAAATGTTGAAAATATTATTAAACTGTAGAGACTTTAATACAAATTTTAATTGAAAGCACAATTGTGGGTGTTGAGTTTGGCTACTGAAATAGTGCTGCTGCAAATCTGTGGTCGAATTTTCAGTTGTAGCCATGTTGCATACCGTGTGGTACCATCCAGTTTTGACCAAGGATGTATTCTTATTCCTGTGCTATCTTTCTTTGCATGGAGACCTGTTGGGTTGTTGTGGTGACAGTTGTTGTACCACCACCCTCCTTTGTGCAGTTTAGCGCAGTTGGCCTTTGCTGTCAAACAATAAAATGTTCACATTATAGATAATATTTACAAATAACAGTGGAGAAATTTAACAAACAAAGGCTTGTGAAGTTTCAGTTTAGGATATGGTGAAAGACTGCATATGTTCATTAGAATTTTTATATATTAGAAAATAATAAATATTTAAACAGTGTAAAACATTAAAATTAGTACACAAATAATAAGAAGGATAAATAAGAGCTATGCAACCTTTGTCACTGTCCCTGCCATATGTCGTGAAATAATTGCCATTCACGTAACTGAACCGATCGACTGCCGTACTCTTTGTATTGTAATTCGTTGCCGTAAGTTTGTATCTGTAAAGAAATTAAAATGTCACTTTAGTCAGTGTTTTCATCTCCAGAAATGGGATAGTTGATAGTTGAGGTGTTCTCTACTTCATTACCGAGAATATTCCTTTCTCAGTAAAAAGGTTTAAATAGTTGCTGAAGTTCTATAAATTTTGCAATACCAGTGTAATTGTGTACAGCGAAAACAAATTTCCAACTTATGCAAAGACAGCGTCAGTTTTCATAGGTTGATGACAGCCATATTTTTAAGATAGGGTCTTCACTAAGAAACCTTGAATAGATTATTACTATGTACCATGTACATCAAGTTGTGAACTGATCAGTGAAATTCGAAAACACTTGATAAATTTCATAATGTGCAAAAGTAATAATAAAACCCATGAATGAAATACGAAAAACTTGAAAAACTACTGTCAAATCTGGAGCACGAAGACAGAAACACAAATATAATTAAAATACAGGGTGTTCAGGAAAAAACGTAACCCAGTGCAAAATACATATATTTGGTTTCGTTTTTTTTAACATCCTGTATACTCAATCAGTACAAATGAAATTAAAATTAATATTCCTATACAAAATATCATTAAACTCCATGTAATTTGAAATTCTCTGAACTTTCTATCGTAAAAATGAAGACATTCATTTTTATGTCAAAGTCCGTTTATAATAACCCACAATACCTGTTTATAGACACCCACATTTATAGATACAAATCTTCAAACTAAATAGAGCTAACTGAATTCCATTTAACATTTACGAATGTGAACCCCTAAAGTTTTATATCATTCTTACTCTGATGTATAAATTACTTAAAATTTTCGGGAACTAAATATTTGGAAACTTAAGAATTATATTCATAAAACCATTTTATGGCGTGATTCTTGCTACGAATTATATAAGGAATAATAAAATATAAAATCTGACTTCATTTCCTCCGAGTCCACTTTGAACACGTTCCACTCGCCCCAAATTTCTCTCCCGAATCCATCTTTGACTTCCATCCTCAAAATGTAGTTCCGGTTGTGAGTTAGAAAGTGGATGTTTTCATTTCCTTGCGTTAATAATGAAAGTAATGATGTCAACAATAACCAAAGTAATGATTACAAAATTATTCTAAAATAGTTTATTTAAAGAAAATATGCAAATAAAATAATACGAAATATTCACACATGAATCATTTGTGGTGCATTATTATTATTAGGTAAATAATTTCAAAACTTTAAAAGACAACGAACACAAAAGACAACGAATACAAAAGACAAAGAACACAACCATAACATTAACCGCCAACGTTCCATAATATAAAATACATTTTTTTATTAGAGATATTAGAATTCACGTATTGAAAGATAATTTAGGAAAAATAAATTAGATCTTTCTAATTTTAGAAGTTGGTTGGTTGATATTTTTAACTCGCAACGAAATAATGAATTGAAAGAAATCATGTATAACGACTTCCCCTTCTCAGAATTGGTGATGACGAACTCAACGACTGCATTTAAATCTAGTCCTTCAGACAGGAACAAACCCACAGATAACTCGGTTCTCACCTAACCAGTGCTCTTCGCCTGGCATTCCGAATCCCTTCTTATAATCGGCCCAATTCCGTGTGAAGTTAATTGGCTTCGACACATTGACTCGGGAAAGGAAAACGGTCCATCCTCCTCCGTCGGTTTCCATGTCACAATATACGTCCACAGGTCGGCTACATTGACATTTAGAAACGAGTAATGGGTCATAGTCGAGACTTTCTTCACAATTCAAACGGCTTTTCAAGTACTGATTCTTTTAAGCCTATTTGAAATTATAACACTGGGGAACAAATTTCAACTTTTTGTCTATTGAATTAGATTTGACAGTTAGTTCTAGGTAATTTGGGTGCGCTGAGCACGAATGTTTACTCGGTTTTGCTCTATCAGGTCCTGATTTTGCTCAACACCCCTCCTCTTTCGTCGTATTCATAAAAAGGTTTTTTTCTCAATACTCGCTAAGTCTTTTTGCAGTTACACATTATGCAACTAGGTTTTTATCTAGGTATTTGTACCTATTGTTATGGTATTGTTGTATTATGTATATTTTTATATGTAACACCCTAAAAATATTTTTAATTTTGTCATTTTTAACCCATTTTAATATTAGTAAATTAAGCTAAAAATATCATAGAATTCTAAAATTTTCTCGAGCGTTCCTGTTCTTTGTAGAGTATTCTAGAGGGACAACTAAAATATATAAAAGCGACTCGTTTCCAGAGTTAATCAGTCAATTCAATCAGTCAGTCAGTCAGTCAGTCAGTTGAGTTAGTTAATTAAGTTTGGGCATTAACATAATTTTGAATTGGCATATGATTTAGTGAGTAATTTTGTCATCGTGATTTAATATAGTTGATTTAATTAGACGTAATTTATATTGTACCTACTCATCCGTGTTTCTAGTTTAATTTCATAGATTGTAAGTACCTATTTCATAATAAGTACCTATTTAAACTAATTTTGTGTTTATATTTCAGATTTTCTTAAATTTATATGAATTAAGCGCTTTAAATACCTTTACAAATTGGCAGAACATTCAAGCAATATGTCATCAAGCACTAGAAAGTTCAAATGCAAAAACAACCCTGATTCCTTCTGTTATATATGTGGAAATTTTACACTTCCACATCAACGAGCAAATATAACTGACTTCGTAAAAAGAGCTTACTTAGCTTATTTTGGCATAAAACTGGGGGACCAAGATAAATCGTGGGCTCCACATAAAGCCTGCACTATATGCATTGAAAGACTGCGACATTGGACGAAGGGTTCGGATTCAAAAATACCTTTTGGAGTTCCGATGGTAAGTTTATGATTTCATAAAACTACGTAATTTAATCACTAGTATACTGTAACTTACCTAAATGTAATTGTAACTTAGGTACATAAACAAAAATTTACAGAAAATGTTTATAAGAATCTCAAATATTGCATAAGGTTGAAACACATAGAAATGTTAAATGTTTGGGTGATAACTTTTGATAAAATTCATAAAAACAAGTCTCTCGTCGCTTTTGTTAACGCTTTACAATTTTTTTTCCATATCAGGTGTGGCGAGAGCCTACTAACCACGAGACCGATTGCTACCTTTGCTTTGTCAAGACTTCGGGCTTCACTAAGAAAAATAAACATTGTATCGAGTACCCAAATTTCGACACCGCGATACGACCTGTGCTACATTCAAATGAGATCCCCATTCCAAAATTTAAGGGTCTGCCAACTCAAGAATTAGTTGAAGATGTTCCTGAAAATATTGTTATGCACTTTGAGGAGTCAGACACCGATTTTGACCCCAGCGTATTTGAAAGTCAAAACGATCCGCAAAAGTTTAACCAGGCCGAGTTGAATGATCTTGTAAGGGATCTAAATTTGCCAAAAAAGGCTGCGGAAATTTTAGCTTCAAGACTTAAAGAGAAAAACTTGCTTACTTCAAACACATACATTTCATTTTACAGAAAAAGAGAAGAAGAACTTGCTAAATATTTTAGAACAGAGGATAGTTTAGTATATTGCTGCAACATAGTTGGTTTGTTAAAGAAGATGGGGGTTGAGTCTTACGATGCAAATGATTGGCGCTTGTTTTTAGACAGTTCGAAAAGAAGTCTTAAGTGTGTGTTGTTGCATAATGGCAATCTATACGGCTCGATACCGATTGGGCACTCAACAAAATTAAAAGAAAAGTATGAACATATAGAAAAGGTTTTAAATCTTATCAAATATAGGGAGCACGAGTGGATCATATGTGTTGACTTAAAAATGGTTAATTTTCTGCTAGGACAACAAGGAGGGTATACTAAATATCCCTGCTTCCTTTGCTTATGGGACAGCAGAGCCAAGGAAGAACATTATTTCAAACAAATCTGGCCAGCACGAACATCACTTACTGTCGGAGAAAAAAACGTAATTAATCCACCTTTAGTGAGCAGAGATAAAATCATATTTCCTCCTCTGCATATAAAACTAGGCCTCATTAAACAATATGTAAAAGCTTTAGATACGAACGGCGAGTGTTTCAAATACATAACTTCAAAATTTCCAAGTTTAAGTTATGAAAAAATCAAGGTGGGAATTTTCGACGGTCCACAAATAAGAACAATGATTAAAGACAGCAATTTTCCTAATGTCATGAATGAACGCGAAAAAAATGGCTGGTTCTCATTCGTGGACTTGATAGAAAACTTTGTAGGCAATTATAGGGCAGATAACTACGAAGAAATCGTAAAAAAACTTTTAAGGGACTACAAAGAGTTAGGTTGCGATATGAGCATAAAAATGCATTTTTTGAATAGCCATCTTGACCAATTTCCAAGTAATTTAGGTGATGTAAGTGACGAACAAGGGGAGAGATTCCACCAAGATATAAAAATTATGGAGGAACGGTACCAAGGCCGCTGGGATTCCCACATGATGGCTGATTACTGCTGGTGCTTGAAAAGAGACCTGCCATCAACAAGCAAATACGCTAGAAAGTCTTACAAAATAAATTTTTTGCCACAGTGAAAGCTTCATATCTGTTTGTTTTTTTATTTTAAGTCATTTCTATCGTTATAATGTAATTTTACTGTAGTTTGAACTGCTTGTATTCATGAAACTTGAAAAAAAAATTTAACACATGACTTAATTTTTTAGTCCTAATTTGAAAAATCTGGAAAATAGCACATAGGCTGTCGACAAGAATCAGGACCTGATAGAGCCAAACCGAGTTGAAATTCGTATTCAGCGCACCCAAATTACCTAGAATCAAGTGTCAGATATCATTCAATAAAATACGTGTTGCCCAGTGATAATATGATATTTCATACTGGATAATTGATTGAAACTTGTATGTAGTACGCCTTTGAAGTGTTTTTATAAAAAAGATAAATGCTAGTAAAGGATGTAAAGGTAAAACGGTGAAATCCCTTGAATGGTGATAAAGAATGAAATGGGAAATTTAATTAAATTAATAAAGGGATGTTAATGCAGTAAAATTGGAGTAAATGTTTTACCTGAACGGATAAATCTGGTAAATTCCACTTTTGGTGTCTCCTGCGACGAGAATTTCGGAGCAATCCGCGAGTCTTAGAAGGAGCAGATGTGAGGAATTTAAAAATGAAAATATATTAAAATTTCAAACAATTGATTATTAATTTTTATTATTTAATTAAAGTTTTAAAATTAAAATATTACATCCGCAATAAAAACAAATGGTTGAATAATTTTTAAAATTACTTTTAGTTCGTCTATTTGTCCCTAAATAATGGTTTCTTGCATTTAACAAACAAAGCAATTGATGATGGTTGTTTTATTATGGGGAAATTAATCCTTAAAGTGGAATTATGGTAAAATTTAGCAATTTCTTTTTAACTGAAAACTTACCGAAACGTTGAATCCGTTGGCATGTAGAATTGTCGATCACCAAAAAAGGGTAAAATACCCCATCCTCCTGACGTCATCTGACTGAATCAAACACAAAATTAGTTTAAGAACTTCATCAATATAATGCAAAAACACTTTTCATAAATCCCATTATTATATTAACTGAATTGGTGCCTAAAAAGTAACATTTTATTTATATTTTTAATAACATTGATGTCTGTAAGTGATATATTTTGTTAATTAATATTAAAACCATATTTCAAAGAAAGTGACCAACCTTGAGTTAGTTTTGTCTTGAGTTATCGATTTTAAATTGGGTTTCAAAGTTGATGTTTTTGAAATTGAGCTTCCAAAAGAAGCGAAGCTGAAAAGGTGTATGTATCATTATATATCATTAACGTATTTATAATTATTAACAATTAAATGTGCATTTTTATATATTGTGTTCGACTATTACTTCAAATAAATAGATTTATTGATAATGAATAGTGAATAATGAAAAAATAAGCCTTTATAATGTAAGGAGAAACATGACGTAAAAACAAATACTTAAAATAATGAAAAATGAAAATTGCCATTCAAAAATAGTTCATCACGAAATAATACTAATATCTAACCATTTTAAAAACTATTAACGAATTAAGATAAGAAATATCAAATTCCTCCTAAAAATTGTTCAGAATGAACGTTCAAAATGGAGATTTCGATTAAGATTGAATTTTATATAAAAATCATTTATATATTCTTAATTAATCTTATTTTCTGTTTTCATTATTAAAGAACTTGATGATCAAAATAGAATTACTTGTTTGCTTTAGGAATGAAGTTTGGGGACCTTAAACCGAGGAAAATATTCTTTATTTCCAAAAACATGCGTTTCATATCCTGATGCAAAGTCAGCTAGTGTTGCAGAAGGACGTTTTGAAGTGGGGCTTCTGAATCCACCTTCACCACTACATCTTTGTCGACGCCAAATGCGGATAAAACTGAAATAAAATAGAATTCTAACGTATATAAACCTTTACTTGAATAAATTTAAATAAATTTAATTGTAATTAATAAGAGGTTGTAAATCCCATTTAATTATAGTTTAGGTTTATACCTAAAGTAAGGACAAACCAACTTTGACTAAGATAATCCACCAATATTTGTTTATGGTCTGTTCATACAAATTCCTGAAAAAGTGAAAAATACAAAAGTCAATAAGGTCATCACTTTCCTCCAATTAAATTACATTAATTTAATTATACATCATGCCCGCAGACGGCAGTTTTCCTACCCATGCTCTAAATGGTACTAAACGTTTAGTCATATATATCCTATTTGGAACGTCTTCTCGACATTTCATAATAAACTTGGCTTTATCAAATGAATAATAGCTATTTTGGAGTGTTTGCTTGGTAGGTCAAATATTTGAGCTTAAACCTTTCGTGTGTATATAAAGGCATAGATATTAAACATTTTAGTTGTACAATAAGTTAGTTTTCTATTCTTTTCACTTCGACGCATGCGCATTGTGGTTTAAAAAACCTTGAAGTTGTGACTCGGTTTATTTAGTGGGATCCTGTGGGTTATAAAACTTATAACCTATCATTTTCTTCATTTTTTCATATAATACAACTTACAAGATCCGGTTTCCTTATGTAAAATTTAAATGTGACTCTCTTTTCTTCTATGGTATTTCTTGTGCAAATTGATATTAACGGACATATAAGCAAATTTTGGATCGATTAAAATCGAGTGAGATCGTATGGTAGGTAGTGTAGTGAATACTCTTATTTTAGTTTAAAGATAAATGTTAATTTTACCGTCTTGAATTTCGGAATAGTTATAAATTCATTTTTAATTAGTTACCCCTCATAATTCAATTGTGAACCACATTAATACTAATTTTATGTATACTATATTATTTTATTGTATGTAAACATAATTAATTATATATCACAATTGTCAGTTAATTATTTATATTCAAATATTTATTTTAATCTAATACCATGTCCATTTTACAAATAAATAATAGAAATCCAAGGGTTATATTTTCCACCTTTGGTACTGTCGCAGTTTCGCCTAACGGACTCAATACGGCTAGTGAGATAATCACTGGTTGGCACTTAACTAGCGGCAGTGCTTATGGCTACATCATCCAGGTTAACCTATACCGGATAGATGCGCTACGGTCCCAAGCCGTAGCTTGCCTAGGCCCAACGACGACGACGTAAACCAACAATTGGTGACTCCGGAGTTGGATTCCCCCCTTTTACCCGAACGACTAGGATTAGACTGTAACGTCGTTCGTGCCCATCACCCCCCTCACCCGAGCGACTAGGACCAGACTGTAACGTCGTTCGTGCCCATCACCCCCTTCACCCGAGCGACTAGGATCAGACTGTAATGTCGCTCGTGCCCTCTGCCCCTCACCCCTGCCCGTGCGCTCTGTGCCTGCGCTCGTCTCAACCTCCACTCCTTCGTTGGTAACTTGTCGTCTTGCTTGTACGTCAGCAAGCATAGGAGAAGATGCCTGACGACGCTGGTGCCATCTCCCACTTGAGCGTAAAGCTCCCCGTCTTCTGGCCGGGTGATCCATTTATTTGGTTCCACCAAGTGGAATCACAATTCAACTTGGGAAGGATCACCGCTAGCAGGACGAAATACGATCATGTTTTGTCCTCTCTACCAGCGAGCATCATCTCTGAAGTCCGTGACGTCATCGTGTCTACTTCCACGAGTGAGGACCCATACAACGATCTGAAGTCTGCCATCCTGCGCCGCACCACTGTCTCCGAGCGTGAGAAACTACATCAGTTAATCTCAAAAGAAGAACTTGGAGACCGTAAGCCCACTCAAATGCTGAGGGCTATGCAGTGCGCTCTAGGCGAACGCGCACAAACCTTCGATAAGGACATCTTTAGACAGTTGTTCTTGCAGAAACTTCCTCCATCAGCTCAGCGTGTCTTGGCCACTATGGATCCTGCTACTCCAGTTGATAAACTAGCAGAAACTGCCGACAAAGTAGTGGAGATTGACACAGCTCCGGTCAACAACGTGAACACACAATCGGAACTGGAGTTGAAAGTGAAAGAGTTAAGTCAACAACTCAACCACGTTTGTTCTCTGCTACAAAATCAACGGCAAAGAAGCCATTCTCGGTCAAGATTTACGAAGAGGCATCGTTCGAGTTCCGGGAAGATCTGCTTCTACCACGCTAAATTTGGAAAGAAGGCTAGGAAGTGCATCTCCCCTTGCAATTTTTCGTCGGAAAACCCCAGCAGCGAGTCCTAATGGCGTCTAGTACTCGCACTGCCAACCTGTTATTCATAAAGGACAGGAACTCTGGTGTCAATTTCTTGGTCGATACCGGAGCGTCAGTCAGTGTATTCCCTCAAAAATCTGGTCATACGCACTCGGAATCTCCGCCTCTATACGCTGCTAACGGTTCACGCATACCCACGTACGGTACTCAGTCGCGTGAACTAAACTTGGGCCTTCACCGATCCTTCAAGTGGATTTTCATCTGTGCTCAAGTGCGGCATCCCATAATCGGCGCTGACTTCCTCCAGCATTTCAAACTCCTGGTGGATCTTGACAAGCGACGCTTATGCGACCAGGCCACACTGCTTTCTGTTCTTGCCAAACAGGTTGCCCTTCCGGACGCCTCGAACTCTGCACTTTCCCTCGTTCCCCCTAATTCCATGTACCAGTGCCTTTTCCAGCGATATCCAGGAATTCTTCAACCGATGCAGATGGGTGATACCATTAAGCACACCATTACCCATCACATTACAACAAAAGGTCCCCCTGTGTTTGCAAAACCCAGACGTCTTGCCCCGGACAAACTGAAAGCTGCCAAATCGGAATTCCAGCTTATGATAGATCTTGGTATAATAAGACCTTCCAAAAGCAGTTGGTCCTCTCCCCTACACTTGGTCCAGAAGAAGTCAGGAGACTGGAGACCATGTGGGGATTACCGGTTTTGAATTCGACAACCATCCCGGACCGATATCCGGTACCAAATGTCCAAGACTTTACTTCTCTTCTC